>CM055123.1:157640452-157937952 GCA_029206835.1 Rana muscosa | reverse complement strand
TGCCGTGGCCCGGCTGTAGAGATGCTACAGCCCGGAAGTGGGCACGGTGGTTGGAGACCCCTGCTGTATAAGCACTCTGGGCTACCCGCAGCATCTAGCTAACATAAGCTTCATCTGTCATTTTGTTTCTATTGTATCATACAGATTTATATTGTTTCACATTGTTTTACACAGTGAACTTACATCTGGCTCATCAGGGTAAACAAGGCAGATTGTCGTTTTGTTAGTAGGCCTTGCCCTAGTTAAAAGCACCTTCCACAGTACACAGAAACACTAGCTAGGGACACAGTTAACTCTTTGATCACCCCTGATGTTAACCCCTTCCCAGCCAGTGTCATTAGTACAGTGACCGTGCATGTTTTTTAGCACTGATCACTGTATTCGTGTCACTGGTCCCCAAAGAGTGTCAAGTGTCAGCTAGTATCAGAATGTCTGCCGCAATATCACAGTCCAACTAGAGCTGGGCGATTTTGGGCCCAAATTTTTTTTTTATTTTAAATCGCAGAAGATTCACAAAACAAGTTTTTTTTTTCTGATATCACCGGCGCGGTGTCTAAGGAGCTTCGGGCAGGATTTTTTTTAGGCGAGGCCACCGAACCGTGAACCTGCAAGGATGTCCCCCCCACCCCAGAGTTCGGGCAGGGGAAAGACTCCATGCGGCGGTGGGCTTGGGAGCTTGCTTGGTAGGCTTACGCACCCAGGGACACTTATGTCCCCCAGCCGCACTATTTCCAGTCTGGGGAGGGCTTACCTATGGATTCTGACTGACAAGAAACTCATTCTTCTTTGCCGGAAAGGAAGGGCCCGGCCTACGGTAGGGCTCCTTTTTCCGTAACAGACTGAGGAAGGAAGGTGCTCTTACCCCTTGTGACATCCATAATAATGGCATCCAGGGCAGGGTTGGTTGCTCGACCACTGGGGAGCCCCTTCTTAACCAGGTCCTCCTTAAAAGGGGTACCTTACAGCTAGGCGCTGCGGGACCGTCAAAATCTTCTGCGGCTTATCCCAGACTTGGTCCATGAATGTATTAAAAAAAAAAAAAAAAAAAAAAAAAGGCACATATGGAAAGACCTTTTTGAATAAACGGCTTTAAAGAAACCAGAGACACCTTTTACCTAAGGTTCCTCAGCCTCAACATTCAGCTTGAGAGAGTGTTCCTCACAGCATCAATGAGTTCACTTACAAGCACCCTGTCAGTTACTGGTTCAGAACTGGGGTCTTCCTCACAGGGAATATCCTGTTTAAAAATATGAAAATCCTCAGAGCTAGGGTCCTGAGCAGCAATAGCTAGGCCCATATCTGACACAGCACTCCCCTACAGGAGGATGCTCGCACACCGCTTCAATCCTGACAAGGATGATTCCAGGACTGTCGACAACTAGTCGCTAGGGACCGCAGGTGCAGGAGCACTGCCAGTTGCCTCAGACAAGTGTGGAGAAGCAGGTGAACTAGACTCCATACTGCCACCCTCTGAGACTTTTAAACACTATCATAGTGAGTAACGCAGTCCACCCACTGGCTATGCTGAAGCTGAGAAGGGGCTACCCAGAGTACTCACCAACCCCTGTAAGGACCGCTCATTCCGCTGTATGAAACTGCGCTGCCGCGCAGGTGAAGCCTGCGGAGAGTGAGGAGACTGGACTGAGGAGATTGTGAGATTCATACCGCAGCAGCGGCCGATAGAGCCCGAAAATTAAAGCAAAGACGCAGCTGCTTCAAGAAAATGGCCGCCGGCCGCATACATTGCTGCGCCATCGATCCACGGCAAAATGGCCGCCGAGCGCGTTTTAAAACCTCACGGCGCTAATGGCGCACATGTTTTGCGGTTGCTCCATGCGGAATTGAACCTGTGAGGTTCTGCATGCCAGTCTGGTTCACTAACCACAAGTCAGGAGCTCCTGCCCTCACTGGCTGTGGCACGGCAAGCGATGGGGCGGCTGTTTTAACACAAACAGCCCCACTCAGGAACTGAACCTGTGAAGCTTAGCTTTGCTAAGCATGCATGTAAACTACTACTCCACAACAGTATGTACAACACTCACACACCAGAACACTGCCCCAGGGCCATTAAAACAGACATGAGCGCCCCCAGCCAGGCCAGAGTGACCCCCAAGCACCCCCACACAGCACCAGTACAGGGTGTAGAGAGCAGCATAACAGGGGGGGGGGGGGGGGGGACAGGGAGAAACCGACCATATAAAAGAAACACAGCCAGCATGTACTCACCCACTGGCTTGTTTCAGACAGACCTCGCACAGAGCAGTACTGCGTAGCTGTCGGCCCGGTCCACCAGAAAGATACAGTCAGGTACTGTTCAATCTTGAGAGGACCGCGGGAGCTAAAAGCAACCCGGCCACCCCTGGAGTCATGGGGCATGTCGTGAACTGAGTCTCACGCACACAAGGCGAGGATCAGCACGCTCGATGGTCGGACAGGGAAGACTACGAGGATACCAGTGTACCCAACCTGTTGAAGCCGACAGTTGAAGGTCTCAAAAATAAAAAATTCCCAAAAAGGAATAAAAATTTAAAGAAAATCTTCCAGGAGACTGGCACCTGAGAGAGCCACATCTTCTCCTTCTGCTAGGCAGAAAGAAAAAAAAAAAAAAAAAAAAAAGAAGGAGGCTGCTAGCTGCAAGTGGGAGGGTAATGTCCGGAGGGACCGCCCCCTTGGGCGGGGCTGTTCAGCTCTGGTTTTGTTCTAGAATGTTTTTAACATCCAACATTCTGCCTAGGTCTTCTCCTGCAAGCAGGGACATATACCCACACGTAAACAGTATGAGAGCTGTGTCAGTCCATGGACAATAAGAGAAAATACATGTTTTTGGCTTTACAGCAGCAAAGTAAAGTAAAAAAAAAAAAAAAAAAAGTGTCTTTATTTTGTTCTCTTTATAGTGCACAGAGGCGCACAATTGTCAGTTAAAGTAACTCCATGCCGTATCGTAAAAAGTGGCCTGGTCATGAAGGGGGGGTAAATCTTCTGGAGGTCAAGTGGTTAAAAAAAGGGACCACAATCAAAATATTGGTGAAATATAGCTAGTGTCAAGGACAAACTCCCAGCATTCTAAACATCTAAACAGCTACAATGGTCCAAGTTGGACAAATAGATGTACAAAATACCCATACCTGTCATTCAAGTTTAATGAAGTACAGCCAAAGCAGTTAGTTTTGACTGGTTTTCAGCAGAGAGCGGGCTGAAGTCCGCTCTCTGCTGATTTCAGAGTCAGCCCAGGCTTGGCATCATCACGACCATGGAGTCGGGATCCACCCAGATCCTGCAGATCCCTGAACCAACAACCGGCTCAGTGAGCTGCTGAGAGCCTGAGCCGGCCGCTCCCTTGCCAGCCAGCGCTTGACGGGACCAAGCAGAGAGCTGTGACTGACAGTCACAAGCTCTCTACTGGAGGAGCTGTGAGAACCGAGCGATTGGCAGTGTTCAAACCCCCGGTTCTCTGTGCAGAGGCGCCGGGGATCGATGCTGCATCCACCTGAGCAAGCATGAATCTAAGAAAAAAAAAAAAAAAAAAATCTCCAGTCAGTCAACAGAAAAAAGGCTACGGTGTGAACAGCATCACCAAAACTGCACAAGTGAATGCTGTTTTTTTTTTTTTATAAAATAGGATTTTTGTACTTGCAGGAGAAGACCTAGGCAGAAAGTGAAAGGTTATACATACATTCTAAAAAGGGGGGGCGGCGGTCCCTCCGGACATAACCCTCCCACTGCAGTCAGCAGACCTCAGTTCGTAACAAAGCAGTACAAACCTTGAAAAGGGTGGGTGCTGTGTCAGTCCATGGACGTCAGAGAAACGGATTTTACGATGAGTACAAAAATCCTATTTGCTCTTATCGTCCATGGACTGACACAGCCTCTTACACTTTACACGTGGGATGTCCCAAAGCAGTGTCAAGAGGGATAGGAGCAGTATAAATGGAAAACCAAAAACTTCACTCCAAACAAAGCAGAGCTCCTCAACGGAGAAGTTACAACATTAAACAGCGGCCTGCAACACCTTGCGGCCGAAGGAAGCATCCGAAGATGCAGCCACATAGAACGTAGAAGAGGTATGAACGGACGACCAGGTCGCCATCTTGCACACTTGATGTCGGAAAGCCCAGGAAGCACCAATTGCCCTGGTGGAATGCGCCGTAACCGGAAGGGGAGGCGCCCACCCCTTGGAGGGCATAGGCCTGTATAACGGTCTGTCTGATCCACCTAGAAATGGTGGCAGACGAAACCGCTTGGCCCTGTGTTGGACCAGAGAGACACAAACAGTGCGCAATACTTCCGAATAGAAGCAGTAGCAGACAGGTACACCCGCAAGGCACATACCACATCCAATGTGTGAAGCGCAAACCCTCTGGGATGTGATGGGTGAGGACAGTCCTCATTTTAGGTGAAAGGCCGAGACCACCTTTGGTAAAAAAGAAGGTCGCGGACGCAAAACACGCCCTATCCATATGGATGACCAAATAGGGCGACTTGCAGGACAAGGCCGCCAACTCAGACACCCGTCTAACAGAAGTAATGGCCACCAAGAAGGCCACCTTCTGAGACAAGGTCAAGAGGGGAATATCTGATATTTTCAAAGGGAGGTTCCTGGAGAACCGAGTACACCAAATTCAGATCCCAAGGAGGGAGAGGAAGTTTAACAGGAGGGAGCACACGGCGAACCCCCTGCACAAGGTGCCAAGCAAGGAAAGATCCGCTAGCGGTCGCTGAAGGAAGACGGCTAAGGCCGAAATCTGACCCCCTAAGGATACTCAAAGCAAGCTTTTGGGTCACACCACGCTGCAAGAACCGCAGGGTTCTGGGGACGGAATACATCCGTGGACGCCAGTCCAGCTCTTCGCACATAGTGATGTAAGCTTCCCAGGCACAGTGATATATATCTTTCTGGCGGAAGACTTCCGTGCCCTTAACATGGTCGAAATGACCAAAGCCGAGATACCTCAGTCTCTCAGCACCTGGCTTTCAATAGCCATGCCGTTAAGCCAGAGACTGTAAAACAGGATGAAAAAAAATAGGACCTTGAGACAGAAAGTCCTCCCTCATTGGCAACCGCCAAGGAACGTCCGCGATGAGACGTACCAATGACGCCGAGGCCATTCCGGCGCAAAGAGGATCACCGGAATCCCTTCGGCTGCCACCCTGCGCAGCAGGCGAGGAAGCAGCTGCAGCGGAGGATAACATAATATTTGATAATGACCCCATGGGGCCACCAACAGATACGAGGCATCCGCCCAAGGATCCCTGGACCTGGCCACAAACCTCGACACCTTGCGATTGAGTCAAGAGGCCAGCAGGTCGCCAGGAGACTGGCTCCTGGGAGAGCCACGTCTTCTCCTTCTGCTAGGCAGAAAAAAAACTGGAGGTCTGCAGTGGGAGGGTTATGTCCGGAGGGACCGCCCCCCTGGGCGGGGCTGTTGAGCTCTGTTTTTTTTTTTTTTAGGAAGTATGTATAACATTTCACATTCTGCCTAGGTCTTCTCCTGCAAGCAGGGACATAACCCACATGTAAAGTGAAAAGGCCCCATGCACACGAGACGCTGTTATACGTGCGTTCAGAGGCAGTTGGACGCTTTTTTCAACTGCCCCTTTACCCATTCAATATAATCCTATGTGTCCATGCACACACTCGTTTTTTGGCGTTTACAAGCAGTTGCGTTTAACCTCGTTTTTCCAGAAGCAAAAAAAATGGGTTCAGACGCAAAAGTTTTCCACGTTTCAGCCGCTAAACGCTGGGTACCGGCGTTTTGCCGCGTTTGCGCTTATAAGCGTTTTTAAAGGCAACCTATTTTTTTACATTAGAAATCTCAAAAATGATGGCAAATGATGAAAAACCATTAAAAAAAAATATATAAAAAAAAAAAAACTAATTGCTTGCATTGCACTGTAGACAATCCACAACTTGTGGCAGGTGACGTGGCAAGTGGACAATCCACAACTTGTGGCAGGTGGACAATCCACAAATTGTGGCAGGTGGACAATCCACAAATTGTGGCAGGTGACGTGGCAAGTGGACAATCCACAACTTGTGGCAGGTAACATGGCCAATACACAACTTGCGGCCAGGTGACGTGGCAAGTGGACAATCCACAGCTTGTGGCAGATGTGGCAAGTGATACGCTAAATACAAGTACACTGCTGCTCTCTCAGCTGCTGGTCTCCCAAAATGGCTGAAATGGTTAAATAATACTGTTTTTTGAGCTTAGGGAGGGTCTTATTAACTAAACGCCTATAGACGCAAACGCGGTTTTAGCCTTTAAAAACATGTGTTCAGCAGAATTTGCACCGGCGTCTCGTGTGCATGGGGCCCAAGAGGCTGTGTCAGTCCATGGACGATGAGAAAAAAAAATAAAAAAAAAAAAAAATCTGTCAACTCATCACTGTTGTGAAAAACAGATAGTAAGGTCACATGGAGGTGGGGGAGCAAGTGAAAGGTTGTACATAAACCCAGGGATGCCTGCTATGCAGAAAACGTAACATTACCCTGAATGGTGAAAGACAAAAAAAAAAAAAAAAAAAACCCTAATAAAATAGGACATTTTTTATTTCATTTACCATCCCCCTCCCCCCTCCTCACACTGTGCATAAACAAAATTAGAGACAGACCCAAGCATACTTGGGATGCTTCTGTAAACAATGATACATTTTTGTATTAGACCACGCAATAAACATGTTTCTCAATTAAGGGCTGCATTCTCACTATAGTATTGCAAGGGAATTTTAAACAGAATTGTACCAAGAAATTAACCACTTCCCATCCGGGCCAATTCTGACACTTCGCTCCATCATGTAAAAATTCTCATTTTTTTGCTAGAAAATTACATAGAACCCCCAAACACTATAAATGTTTTCTTAGCAAAGACCCTAGAGAATACAATGGCGGTCATTGCAACTTTTTATCTCGCACAGTATTTGCGCAGCAATTTTTAAAACGTATTTTTAAAAACAAAAAACAAACAAAAACAGTTTCATGCTTTAAAAAAAAAACCCACACAATTAACAGTAAAGTTAGCCCAATTTTTTTTGCATAATGTGAAAGATGAAGTTACGCCGAGTAAATAGATATTTAACATGTCACGCTTCAAAATTGCACACGCTCGTGGAATGGCGCCAAACTTCGGTTTTTAAAAATCCCCATAGGCGACGCTTTAATTTTTTTTACTGGTTACATGTTTTGAGTTACAGAGAAGGTCTAGGGCTAGAATTCTCTCGCTCCAACGTTCGCGGCGACACCTCACATGTGTGGTTTGAACACCGTTTTCATATGTGGGCGGGACTTACGTATGTGTTCGCTTCTGCGTGTGAGCACACGGGGACAGGGGCACGTTAAACATTTTTTTATTGTTAATTTTACTTCAAAAATTTTATTTTGACACTTTAAAAAAAAAAAATGTGATCACTTTTATTCCTATTACAAGGAATGTAAACAGCCCTTGTAAAAAGGAATATGACATGACAGGTCCTCTTTACAGTGAGATATGGGGTCAATAAGAACCCACATCTCACCTCTAGGCTGGGAAGTTTTTTTGAATGCAGAGGCCGGGCGTGACGTCATAACATCGCGCCCGGCCTCCGACGATCATAGAGACTCCGGCGACCATCTGGTCCGCCGGAAATCTCTAGAATCAGCATCCAGGGCCGGCAGATCCGGTCACCGACTGCACAGGTGAGCCGGTAGAAGCACCGGGAGGGGAACATCCCCTTTCGCCGCCCGTAAGAACGATCAAGCAGCGGAACAGCCGCTATGATCGTTCTTACGGTGTAGGGAATCGCCGGCTGAAAATGCTGATATCTGAATGATGCCTGTATCTGCAGGCATCATTCAGATATAGCCCCACAAAGCCCAGGACGTCATATGATGGCCTGCGGATGTGAAGTGGTTAACCAACACACACACGAACACTTTTGAAACAGAACAGGGGGTTGTTAATTTCAATTAACAGCAAAGAAGCTGAAACTGATTAACAAGTGCACTAGATGAGACGACCTCCAAAACCGGAATGTTTTTTCAGGTGGAGATGTCTGACATTTATTTTCCCTACTAATCTTTTCTGACCGTTTTTAACTAGTTTTGCATTTGGCTAGGGTCAGTGTCACTACTGGTAGCACAAGGCGATACTTGGACCCTATAAAGGTTGCACAGGCAGGCCAACTCCTCCAGGAGGGCACATCAATACGTGTCATTGCCAGAAGGTTTGCCGTGTCTCCCAGCATGGAGGAGATTCCAGGACACAGGCAGTTACTTTAGGAGAGCTGGACAGAGCCGTAGAAGGTCCTTAACCCATCAGCAGGACCGGTATTCTGCTCCTTTGTGCAAGGAGGAACAGGATGAGCACTGCCAGAGCCCTACAAAATCACCTCCAGCAGGCCACTGGTGTGAATGTCTGACCAAACAAACAATCAGAAACGGACTTCATGGGGGTGGGCTGAGGGCCCGACATCCTCTAGTGTGCTCACTGCCAGACACTGTGGAGCTTGATTGGCATTTTCCATTGAACACCAGAATTGGCAAGTCCACCACTGGTGCCCCATGCTTTTCACAGATGAGAGCAGGTTCACCCTGAGCATATGAAAAGCCCCATACACACGGTCGGACTTCCATCGGACTTTTCCCTGGATTTTTGTCCGAACAGAGTTGGCCGGGCACACCCATAGCATACACACCACAGGACTTTTCTGCAAACTTTCCCAAAACTTTTTGCAACATCACGTGGTTTTTCTGCTCTTCACCGCCACCCTTTGGTCAACTTCCGCTATTGTTGGTTGATTTTAATAGTTGTTTTGTCCATCGGACAAAAGTCCTATGGTTTTCTGTACACACGGTAGGACTTTGCGCCATAGGACTTTTGTTGGGCAAAAGTTTGTCCGTTTGCAGACCCAACTTTTGTCCGATGGAAAAAAAAAAAAAAAAAAAAAAGTTTGTCCGAGGGAGCGTACACGCGGTCGGATTGTTGGTCCAACTTGCTCAAAATGAAGTTTGTTGGCCAAAAGTCCGACCGTGTGTATGGGGCTTGAGACGTGAAAGGGTCTGGAGAAGCCACGGAGAACTTTATGCTGCCTGTAATATCGTTCAGCATGACGAGTTTGGTGGTGGGTCAGTGATGGTCTGGGGAGGCATATCCATGGAGGGACGCACAGACCTCTACAGGCTACACAATGGCACCCGACTGCCATTAGGAATCGGGATGAAATCCTTGGACCCATTGTCAGACCCTACGCTGGTGCACAACAATGCCCAGCCTCACGTGGCGAGAGCATGCAGCCAGTTCCTGATGCGTTTTCAAAGTGTTCCTTGAATTGTTTTGAGCAGAGATATATATATATATATATATATATATATATATATATATATATATATATATATATATACACATACACGTTATAAGACATGCCGAGATTCATATAGTCAAAAGTCCCAAATGCCAACAGTAGTGTAATAATGAAGCTTTTTCACAAAAACCTTTTGATGTATACCCAACACCCAGTCCAATCCACAAGTACTCCACAAGTACTGGAATATGCAGTAGGGCGGCAACTAAAGATTATTTTCATAATCGATCAGTTGGCCGATTGTTTCGATTAAATCAGATAAAATCATATAAAAAAAAAACTAATATGCAATGATGGGGCACTATTCCACTCACCCCCCCCAGAACACCAATGATGGGGTACTACCCCCCCCAGAAATACTTATGATCATGGGGCACTTGTCAGTAGTACATTCATTTCTGTGATGACAAGTTAAGTATTGTATAGCCGCTACCTTATATCACTTCACTGGTACAGCTCGGCGCTCACAGCTGCTTCTCGCCTCTCTATTCCCTCGAGGCAGCAGCGGGCGGGGCGGACTGACGTCAGCGAGGAGGAGAGAGAGGTGGACGTGCCTGGTCACATGAGCGCCGCTGTATTCTCATGAGAATAGGGCGGCTCCACCGGCTTTTAACACAGGATTCTAATACTGGGACGGACGCTTGACAGGCAGGAAGGTGTGTGGCGTTGGACCAACTAATTGATAATGAAAATCGTTGGCAACAATTTTCATTATAGATTATCGATTTTATTGAATAATCGTTTCAGCCCTAATATGCAGTTCAGTTTCGGGCGCCAGTTCTTAAAAAGGATATCGGAGAAGTGGAGAAAGTGCAGAGAAGGGCAACCAAACTGATAAGAGGCATGGAGGAGCTCAGCTATGAGGAAAGTTTAGAGGAGCTGAATTTATTCTCTTGAAAAGTGGGAGGTTAAAGCGGAATTCAACCCAGAAATGGAACTTCCACTGAGCCGGTTCCTCCCCCTATTCAGTGTCACATTTGGTACCTTTCAGGGGGGGGAGCAGATACCTGTCTAATACAGCAATTTGCTTCCACTTCTGGCGAAAGAGGGCCGCAGAATCCGCTGCGAACAACGCCATGTCCAGCCTCTCCATGCGTAGTACGGAACCAGGCTGCGATAAAGCGAGGATTTTCTTCTTGATTCCCTTACTGAAGATGCTGGCGCCTGGCCCCGGAGCTGAGGGACAGGTCAGATTCAGGTGACATTGCGGTCGCCCTGGACAGGCAAGTGTCCTTATTGCAAGAGTCAGTGGCTGCAGTATAAAGAACTCTGCTTTAAGTGGGGATATGATCAACAGGAATAAATAAGGGTGAATACATATAGTGAAGTTAATTTTGAGTTATACACTTTAAGGTCATCACAGACAAGGGGGCACTCTACGTCTGAAGGAAAAGAGATTTCATCTCCAAATACAGAAAGGTTTCTTCACAGTAAGAGCTGTGAAAATTACTCTCCAAAAAAGGTGGTTCTGGCAGGCTCAGTAGATTGCTTTTAAAAAGGCCTAGATACTTTCCTAAAAATGTATATAATAATATAATATAACAGGATGCTAACATTTACAGTGCCTTGCAAAAGTATTCACCCCCCTTGGCTTTTTACCCATTTTGTTACATTACAGGCTTTAGTACAATGTTTTTTTTAATCTGAATTATATGTGATGGATCAGAACACGATAGTCTTAGTTGGTGAAGTAAAAAACTAGAATCTATACATAAAACTATTTTTCAGCAATAAAACAGATAACTGGCATGTGCGTATGTATTCACCCCCTTTGTTATGAAGCCCATAAAAAGCTCTGGTGCAACCTTCAGAAGTCACATAATTAGTGAAATGATGTCCACCTGTGTGCAAAGTGTCACATGATCTGCCATTACATATACACACCTTTTTGAAAGGCCCCAGAGGCTGCAACACCTAAGCAAGAGGCACCACTAACCAAACACTGCCATGAAGACCAAGGAACTCTCCAAACAAGTAAGGGACAATGTTGTTGAGCAGTACAGGACAGGGTTAGGTTATAAAAAAAAATATCCAAATCTTTGATGATCCCTAGGAGCAACATCAAATCTATCATAACCAAATGGAAAGAACATGGCACAACAGCAAACCTGCCAAGAGACGGCCGCACACCAAAACTCACGGATCGGGCAAGGAGGGCATTAATCAGAGAGGCAGCACAGAGACCTAAGGTAACCCTGGAGGAGCTACAGAGTTCCACAGCAGAGACTGGAGTATCTGTACATAGGACGACAATAAGCCGTACGCTCCATAGGAGTTGGGCTTTATGGCAGATTGGCCAGAAGAAAGCCATTACTTTCAGCAAAAAACTTTAGAGCACGTTTTGAGTTTGGGAAAAGGCATGTGGGAGACTCACAAAATGTATGGAGGAAGGTGCTCTGGTCCGATTAAGACTAAAATTTTACTTTTTGGCCATCAAACAAAATGCTATGTCTGGCACAAACCCAACATATCACCCAAAAACACCATGGGGATGTCTTTCAGCAGTCGGGACTGAGAAACTGGTCAGAGTTAAGGGAAAGATGGATGGTGCTAAATACAGGGATATTCTTGAGCCAAACCTGTACCACTGTGTGATTTGAGGCTAGGACAGATGTTCACCTTCCAGCAGGACAATGACCCCCAAACACACTGCTAAAGCAACACATGAGTGGTTTAAGGGGAAACATGTAAATGTATTGGAATGGCCTAGTCAAAGCCCAGACCTCAATCAAATAGAAAATCTGTGGTCAGACTTAAAGATTGCTGTTCACAAGTGCAAATCATCCAACTTGAAGGTGCTGGAGCAGTTTTGCAAGGAGGAATGGGAAAAAATCCCAGTGGTAAGATGGGGCAAGCTCATAGAGACTTATCCAAAGCGACTTGGGGCTGTGATAGCTGCAAAAGGTGGCTCTACAAAGTATTGACTTTAGGGGGGTGAATAGTTATGCACATTGACTTTTTCTGTTATTGTGAAGCAAACAAATAAAACAAAATAAAAAAAACACACACACACACACACCTGCAAAGTTGTGGGCATGTTCTGTAAATTAAATTATGAAAATCCTCAAACAAACCATGTTAATTCCAGGTCGTGAGGAAAAAAACAAAACATGAAAAATGCAAAGGGGGTGAATACTTTTTCAAGGCACTGTATAGGTAAAGTTGATCCAGAGAATCCGGGGATCAGGAAGTAATTTCCCCTGCTGGAGCAAATAGGATCATGCTTTGCCTTCCTCCTGATCAACTGTGGGTATAGGATTGTAAGGTTTCCCCTCCCCCCCCCCCCCCCCCACCTTTTATTGGTTAACTCTTTCATGACTAAGCCTATATCTGACATTTGGTGTTTACAAGTTAAAATCCGTATTTTTTGCTAGAAAATTACTTAGAACACACACACACACACACTTTTTTTTTTAGCAGAGAATCTAGAGAATAAAATGGCGATTGTTGCAATATTTTATGTCACACAGTATTTGTGCAGCGGTGTTTTAAAAGGCAAAAGAAAGTTAGCCCAATCTTTTGTAGAATGTGGAAGATGGTGTTACGCCAAGTAAATAGATACCAAACAGGTCATGCTTTATAATTGCACACACTCGTGGAATGGCGACAAACTATGGTACCTAAAAACCCTCCATAGGCGACACATTAAACATTTTTTTACGGTTACCAGGTTAGAGTTACAGAGGAGGTCTAGTGCTAGAATTATTGCTCTCGCTCTGACAATCGCGGCAATACCTCACGTGTGATTTGAACACCGTTTACATATGCGGCCGCGACTTCCGTATGCTTTATATCTTTGCTGCGCAAGCTCGAGGAGACGCTTTTAAAAAAAAAAAAAAATGAATAATAATTTTTATTTTTACATTAACCGCTTGCCGACCGCCGCACGTCAATGTACGTTGGCAGAATGGCACGGCTGGGCATATTGGCGTACAGGTACGTCCCCTTTAATATGCACAGCCATGGGTCGCGCTCGCGACCCGGTCGGGTACTCCGTGATCGCGCCCGCGGGACCCGATCGGGTCAGAGCTGAAGAACGGGGAGAGGCAAGTGTAAACAAAACCTCTCCCCGTGCTTCCTAGAGAGCCTGTCACTGATCGTCTGTTCCCTGTCATAGCGAACAACGATCAGAGACGTCACATGCCAAGCCACGCCCCCCTACAGTAAGAATCACACATTAGGTCACACTTAACCCCTTTAGCATCCCCTACAGGTTAACCCCTAAACTGCCTGTGTCATTTTCGCAGTAATCAGTGCATTTTTTAGAGCACTGATCGCTGTAAAAATGATAATAGTCCCAAAATCGTGTCAAAAGTGTCCGATGTGTTTTTAGTAAAAAAAATAAATAAAATTAAATAAAAATATCCCCTATTTTGTAGACGCTATAACTTTTGCGCAAACCAAATAAATGCTTATAGCGATTTTTTTTGTTTAGAGCGCAAATAAAAACCAGAGGTGATCAAATACCACCAAAAGAAAGCTATTTGTGAAAAAAAAAAAAAAAAAAGGACGTCAATTTTGTTTGGGAGCCACGTCGCATGACCGCGCAATTGTCAGTTAAAGCGACAGTGCTGAATCGCAAAAAGGGGCCTGGTCCTTTAGCAACAAAATAAGTAAAAAAATCATCATTTTATTGCTGCAAACATCCCTTGACAGTAATAGGTGGTAACAGGTACTCTTTATGGAGGGATCGGGGGTCTAAAAGACCCCAAATCCCTCCTTTACACTTCAAAGTATTCAGATCGCCGACAACAGCGATTCTGAATACTGTATATATTTTTTTTAAATCCGGCGCCATTGGCAGCCGAGTAAACCGGAAGTGACGTCATTCCGTGTTTACATTCAGGAGATGGGCACGAAGCCGTTTACGGCTTTGTGCCCGTCTCTCTAGGCGCCAGAAGTGACACATCGTGGATCGGGTCTCCTGGTGGGACGGGAGGCCCGGTCACAGCGGCGGATGTCCCCTCCCACTCCTCCAGTATAACAACCGAGCGGCTTTTAGCCGCATCGGTTGTTATGCCTGGATAGCCAATCGCCCACTCTAAACAGTATGGGGATGATGCCTGCAGCTGCGGGCATCATCCCAGTATAACCCCGAAAGCTGACGACGCATATATGCGTACGCGCGGCGGCAAGGGGTTAAACTAGATGGACTTTTGTCTTTTTTTAACTTCACTATGTAACTACTAGATGGACTCGCCAGAACCCTATGCTGGTAAAATTATAAACCAGCTAATGCGCATCTCACCTCCACTCCAAAAGCATCACCCGATCTCAATTTCGTATATTCCAAAATCACATGAAGGAAGAAAAAGGGAAGGAAGCTCCCAAAGCGTAAAACCTTTTATTTTTAAAAGATCTAATACACTCACATTTGCGTGCGTCTCCACTGACAAGTTTAAACGTACATTCCTATAGCCAAATCGCCTCCGGCCAAAGCTTCAAGCCATAAGCGCCATCTTGGCATGCGTGGTGACGTCACATTCTAGCCCCCCCTATGGAGAAAGATTGCCTGTGGAGCTTAAGAAAAGGTACATCAGCTACTGTCAGCAGTAGAAATGATGCGATGCTCTATTTGCATAAGGCGACAATGCACATAAAAAGTGTGTGCGCACAAATGCCTGGTGTCACTCATTGTGTGAATGGGGCCTTAGGCTCCCCAAACACATTACAATCTAGTTGTACAATCTCCTTCAGAGCTACAAAAATCCATGTAGTGCAAAGGCCTTCTGATTGACTACAAACTGGTTTGATTAGCCAACCAGTCACGTCACTGGACTTCAAGTGGTTGACGCCAGGATGCGGCCTGCAGTTTTGTTTTTTTAGAGCAGACGGTCGGCTCTCTTGTAAAAGCAATCCCAGTGGCTAACTAGCCACTCTGTAAATCTAAAGTGGTAACCCATAAAGACTTTCAAAGCGCCGCCATTGGACTAACATTTACATCATTTGTTGCCCTTGCAATTTTAAAGCACGACATGTTTGGTATCTGTTTACTCAGCATATTTTTATTGCACCAAAAATTTGGTTACACATTGTGTTTTTTTGCATGAAAAAGTGAATAAAAAAAAAAATAAAAGTGCATTTCTTCCAAACAAAATTGTGTTTGAAAAACCTCTGCGCAAATGCGGAGTGACATAAAAAATTTGCAACACCCAATTTTTTTCAGGGCCTGCGCTTTAAAAAAAAACACTGTTTGAGGTTCTAAGAAACTTTGAGAAAAAAAAAAAAAAGGAAGGTTACATGTAAATAGTGCCAGAAAAGGCCTGGTCATAACGTGGTTATATCGGTGCTCATATTCCATAGTTCAGGTAAATCTAAAGTTAAGTTGTACAGTCAGATTGTAATGTGTATGTTGGCGCGTAGAGCAAGTGATGCTCAAATGTCATCATACTATGAACAGCCAAGTACTACCAAACATAAGTACTTGGGGAGCTTCCAAGCTTCAACAAGCATATCACCAAGGCCCCCCAGCTCTGTGCATGCGGCATAAAAGCCATGCTGCACAAGTACTATTTACTCAAGTGTAGCTGCGAGGAGGCTCAAACCCACACAAAAAAAAAATAAAAAACACACATTCGGTATACTTGTACGTAATGTTTTCCAGACAAAAGATTTGTAACACACAAGGCAGGGACTTGACTCTTTTCCAGTGCAGTGGACTTGGTTACCATCCAGCCTGCAGAGAGCACTGATGAGGGGCTCACTCATCTCTTCACCTACAGCAAGAATGCAATGCACTACAATCTGACTGGCTCACACTGCTGGCCTTCCCTTCCAAAAAAAAAAAGTCAATAGAGATCTACAATCAGAGTGCAAGATGCATCGCCTGCTTCAAAGCCACAGTAAACAATATCCCTGTTCTCCAAAAATACTAGTGGAAGTAACCCCTCCTATCATTTTCAGGCAAGGAAGCTGCCATCTTGGCCTCTGTTTAATCTTCAACTGCCATGATGCTGCACATGTGATCAGTTATGACACCAGCCATTGGATGGTTTGACAGTTTGGTTGAGAGCACAACCAATGTGACAGTTGGCATGCCGGGAATGTAACTGCTTTTTGAAACTGTTAAAGCGATGGGTTTAGGGCCGAAACAACTAATCGATTAATCGACAACTAATAGATTATGAAATTAATCGATTACAATTTTCATAATCGATCGGCCAGTAACATAATGGGGTTAAAAGAAACTAAAATTAGCCCTTTATAGTACAAAAAGAGCAAATCGCTACTGTAAATATAACAGTCACTGTCCCACAGTAAAAAATTAACCCCTTTCAGTAGCGATTATTTGCTCTTTTTGTACTAATTTTAGTTTTTTTAACCCCATTATGTTACTAAACCTCTCAGGCCCGGGTCACTCCTCTGTTTTTTGCAGAAACACACTACAGTTCATTTACATGGTTTCCTATGGGACACGTTCACATCCATGATTTTTTCAGCTGCTGCATATTTGGAAAGGGCAAGGACTTTTAATGCAAAACTGTGCCATTTTGTTTTTTTGGTTTAATATACTTCAATGGAGAAGCTGCAGAAAAGCATGTAATGTGTTTTGTAATCTGCCCAACAACAAATTGGCCCCAAAAAAAATTAAAAATGCAAATCGCAGCAAAATTTAAAAATTTTCACGTTTATTAACCGATTAATCGAAACAATCGCCCAACTAATCGATTAGGAAAATAATCGTTAGTTGCAGCCCTAGATGGGTTTACTTCCGCTTGGTTTCATCTTGTATATTTTTTTGCCTCAACATCCTCTGAGCTCCCAAACATCTCCTTTACAACACACACACACACACACACACACACACACGTTTGGAATGAGCACTTCTCTATGTACACCACAAATCTTATAAAGTGCTTTGAATCCATAGCTGAACTGAAAGCGTATTTTCAACCAGTTCACAATCACCCTATAGCAGATTTAATTCTGTGCAGAATCGCGTATATATACACACACACGCGATTCTGCACTTCCGCATTGGGGTGCAGCGCGCGTGTGCCACTTCTAGTGTGATTAGGCGGGTGCTGGCCAATGGAGAACCACCGACACCCGCTGACTGTCAAGGAGAGGCACAAGATGGAATTCTGCCTATGTAAACAAGACAGAACTCCGTCAGCAGGGATGTGGTGGATCTTATTTCCCTACAGAGCAGGGAATAAAATCTAGCATATACCTTAGTAAAAACACCACACTGTGTACACAAACACTGGTTAGGCACACATTTAACCCTGTGATCGCCCTAGATGTTAACCTATTCCCAGGCAGTCATTAGTACAGTGACTGCTTTTTTTTTAGCACTGTACACTGCATTAGTGTCACTGGTTCCCACAAAGTGTCGGTTAGTGTCAGATTGTCTGCCGCAATATCGCATTCTCGTTATAAGTCGCTGGTCACTCCCATTACTAGTTTAAAAAACAAAATAGTCAAAAGACAGAACACACACACACACACACTCTTTGTAGGCGCTATAACTTTTGTGCAAACCAATCAATATACACTTATTTTTAATAAAAAAATTATGTAGCAGAAGATTTCACTTTTTTTATATATATTGGATAGGTTTTATAGCAGAAAGTAAAAAAAAAAAAAAAAAAAAATCTGTTGCTTTTTTTGTTTATAATATACTTTTTTTTTTTTTTTTTTTTTTTTTAATAAAACAAAGAGTTGGTCAAATACCACCAAATGAAAGCCATTTGTGGGGGGGGGGGGGGGGGGGGGGAAGAGATATAAATGTAATTTACGTACAGCATTGCATGATTGCGCAATCGTCAGTTAAACGCAGTACCGAATAGCAAAAAATAGACCGGTCAGAAAATATGCGGGGTGGTAAATCTTCCAGGGGTCAATCCACAGTTTAGTGTCACTTTAAGCATAAAACCCATTTCACAAGATAAGATTGTTCACACGTAAAAATTAAATATCAAAATTAAATCCTAATATCAACAAGACCCTGTACTTTAGTCAGGGCTCAGTACATGGCTCCTTCCCCACCTACACTCAGCCATAAAATCTGCAGACTAAACAGCGATAACCTCCTACTGGTAACCTCAGGACAAGTCAGGTGAAGAGTGCTTCTCAGCCAGCACAACACTTATGACAGCCTCAGGAGGTACTTATTTCAAATGACATTCATCATAACAATGGAACACACATCTGACTTTGTATACAATGGTGATGTATACGTATAGGAAAACTTCTCATATTTTAGGTGGAGTAGAGAAGGAACAGCGCCCCTGTCTGCCCCCACAATGTAGACTCACCCTCTATTTGTCCTGTGCCCATTGGACGGGAAGTCAATATTTTACAGGTGTGACCAGAACAAGAGGTGAGGGCAACCCTTCTAGTAGGACAACCCCCTTGATTCTCACCAAAACACAAAGTGAATGGAAATACCCCAAATGGCAAAAAGGTAGCAAAAAATGTAAGGATACTTTTTGGAGCAGGTTACGCTTTATACCCATATTTAGGGTGTAATGTGCAACAATCTACTTCACCTATAATTTCTCTCCCCTCCATGTGACAGCAGGCACCCTCCCCAGACCCACTGTCACATTTTGACAACAGAACCCGCACAGCTGCATCATTCATAGGAATCTGAATAAGAAAACTACAAGCATCATCTGCCACTGCAGCAAACGTCTTGTAGTTCTCAGAACAGAACCAGAAAGCCCGTACAGCATTACAAGCAGTGTGTGCAAGAGCCTGGCACTGCACCTGTGATCCACTGATCATGGGTGCAATGTTCTGCAGGCTCCTATGAAAAAAATAAAATAATAATAAATGCACAAAAAGGTGAACTTTGCCTTCAACTACAGGGGTTTAAACTTTTTCCTACCCCATCCAAAACAAACCCGTTTTGGCTATATTGTGTTGTTCAGAAAATACAATTATCAGTCCTTCAAATACATTTAGACACGTTAGGACAAAGCCATCCATACAACTGTTACTAAAAAGGTGCTCAAATCCGCTTCATCAGATGACACAAATCATATACAGTACAGCCAATGTCATGTCCTGTTCTTTACTTCTTTCCATACAGCAACTACTCAGGGATCATCTACAAGAAATGGATGCTTTACCCAGCCATGGCTCATTAACAGCAACGTACTGACCCAACCTGTGTGAGCTACAAGACTACATACACCTGGCTGGGTGGACCAGGCCTGCGCTCACCTGACCAACTGGCACGCACTCGCACACACCTGACCGGGTGGTGCGCACGCACACATACCTTGCTGGGTCAAGCCTGTGCTCATCTGACCAACTGGCACACACCTGACCGGGTGGTGCGCACGCACACATACCTTGCTGGGTCAAGCCTGTGCTCATCTGACCAACTGGCACACACCTGACCGGGTGGTGCGCACGCACACATACCTTGCTGGGTCAAGCCTGTGCTCATCTGACCAACTGGCACACACCTGACCGGGTGGTGCGCGCACACACACACACACACACGGACACACACACCTTACTGGGTCAAGCCTGTGCTCATCTGACCAACTGGCGCTCACACATGTGGCAGGCACGCAAACACCTGGCCGGGTGGTGTACACACACACACACACACACACACACACACACCCACTGGGTGGCTTGCACACAAACTTGACCAACTGGCACGCACACACCTGGCTAGGTCAAGCCTATGGCTACCTGACTTACTGGTGCACACACACACCTGGCCGGGTGGTACGCAAGTGGGCACACACTCACCTGGCTGGCGCACGCATACACTTGACCAACTGGCACGCATGCACACACCTGGCTGGGTCAAGCCTATGCTCATCTGACCAACCAGCGCACGCATCTGGCTGGGTCAAGTCTATGGTCACCTGACCAACTGGCGCACACACACACACGCCGGCCATACACGGTTCGAATTTCGAAAGAATTTTCTTTCGAAAATTGAATCTAAGAATTTTCGTACAAATTTTGCACCGTTAGTGGGCTACAGCCGACATTCGTGCAGCAATCAAATTTGAGGAATCGGACATGTTGGAAATTTTTTGAAAAACTTATGATTTTCTAATCAATGATGGGAGAATCGAAAAAAAAAATGCACATGTGCAAGAAAAGAAAATTCCAGGAGAGAAAAGAAAGTTCACGGGCACGAAAATTATTTTCTGTAGCAACATGAAGGTTTGGTCGGCAGAATTTCAAAAATCAATGGTGGCATCATCGGATCACAAAAAATAAAAAATTTGATTTTGAAAAGAAAATTTGTTCGAAATTCGACCGTGTATGGCCTGCTTCACACCTGGCTGGGTGGGTGGCATACACACACCTGGCTGGCACTCACACATGGCTGGGTGGCACACACCTGAACAACTGGCACTCACACCTGGCTGGCACACACACCTGGCCAAACCAAGCCTTTGCTCACCTGACCAACTGGCTCACATCTGACTGGCGCACACATACACACGACCAACTGGCACTCACACCTGGCTGACGCACACTCACACCTGGCTGGGTGGCACACACAACTGGCTGGGTGGCACACACCTGACCAAACCAAGCCTTTGCTCACCTGACCAACTGGCTCTCACATCTGGCTGGCGCACAAACACACACAACCAACTGGCACTCACACCTGGCTGACACACTCACACCTGGCTGGGTGGCACACACCTGGCTGACACACTCACACCTGGCTGGGTGGCACACCTGACCAACTGGCACACCTGACCAACTGCCACTCACACCTGGCTGGCACACACACACCTGGCCGGATCAAGCCTGTGCTCACCTGACCAACTGGCGCTCACACCCCACACACGCCTATTAGGAGGATGATGCTGAGCTCAGCAATACACACCAACTTTATCCTTGCCATACATATGGCCAGCCACCTGATGCGAGAGGGGGACGCAGCCATTGAGTAACTTGTCGTTCCTGTGCAGTTCCTTGTCCCCGGGGAGGCGCTGTCGAGGGTCCGGGGGCTCAGCGCCCCTGTGCTGGTGTTGGGTTGCCATCCTGCAGCGGATTGGGGGGTGAGATGGTGTGCGCCCAGGTAATAGGAGCAGCGTCACCTCCCTCACCGTCCGCTGTCCATCCTCCTCACCCCCAGCATGCCGACACTCGCTGTCTCTTCCCCCGGCTCACACACACGCTGCCGCCGACAGCACGACAGGGCGCAGCTGACAGCCTCCGAGCCTCCTGCGTCACCGCGTTACTTTTCTGGCAGCCCGGGCCCGCCCACTTCTCCCCTGTCGACGTCACGGGTGCGCTTTCGCAAACTGTAGACGAGCCTCAATCCCCGTTAAGAGAGCTCAAGAGGGGGGCGTGGTACCGAACGGACGTCGCTAAGTGGGCGTGTCTGCCATGCAAATCACAGCAATGGGCTTGGCGGTGTTTGCTGAGGTGGTGTCAGTCAGTGCTGTGTGTGTGTGTCACACTGTGTGATGGAGGGGAGGGTGAGCTGGGTCAGTTACCAGTCTACAACTCAGGTGTATGAATATACTGCTTACCTGACTGGGTACAGGAGGGAGCTAATAATATGACTATGACACACTCATCACATGGCCACTCACCTCAGGCCTGTAAGATCACCTCCGACCTTCGAGTTCAAATTACAAGTTATGCTACTGTGTTTTAATTGAAAGTCAAAATAGTTGTGGGTGGCTGTAAATTGTATTTAAAGCAGAAGTAAACCCATTGGTTTAACACTTTCAAAAAACAGTTACATTCTCAGAACGTGGCGGGATGTAACTGTCACATTAGTTGTGCTCTTAACCGAGGACCTCGTCTGCCAACATCGCAGTCGCGCTGGACGGGTAAGTGTCCATTTTTTAAAAGTCAGCAGCTGCAGTATTTGTAGCTGCAGGCTTTTAAAAAAAAAAATTTTGGCGGACCTCCGCGTTAACCCCTTGATCGCCCCCTAGTGTTAACCCCTTCCCTGCCAGTGACATTTTTACAGTAATCATTTATTTAGCACTGATCGCTTTAGAAATTGTCAATGGTCCCAAAAAATGTGTCCGCCATAATGTCGCAGTCCCGATAAAAATCGCAGATCGCCGCCATTACTAGTAAAAAAAAAATAATAATAAAAATGCCATAATTCTATCCCCTATTTTGTAGACGCTATAACTTTTGCGCAAACCAATCAATATACGCTTATTGCGATTTTTTTTTTTTTTTTTTACCAAAAATATGTAGAATACATATCGGCCTAAACTGAGAAAAAAATTATTTAAAATAAAAATAAAAATTGGGATATTTATTAGAGCAAAAAGTAAAAGATATTGTGTTTTTTTTTCAAAATTGTCGCCCTTCTTTTGTTTATAGCGCAAAAATAAATACAGCAGAGGTGATCAAATACCACCAAAAGAAAGCTCTGTTTGTGGGGAAAAAAAGGACACAAATTTAGTTTGGGTACAACATCGCACGACCGCGCAACTGTAAAAAGTGCTCTGGTCAGGAAGGGGGTAAAATCTTCCTGGGCTGAAGCGGTTAAATCCATGTGCACTTCTGAATTGTGTCCTGCTGACTAATAGTTGTTGTTTTTTTGGTGGACTCAAAGTGGAACTTCCGCCTCAGTTCACACTAGGTGCAATGTGAATTTACAGCAATTTAGCTGTGGATTCTCCACAGCATCAAAATCGCAACCAGTTCATGCGAACCGATTGCGTAGTGCAGTGATTCCCAACCAGGGTTCCGTGGAACCCTAGGGTTCCTCCAGAGGTTGCTAGGGGTTCCTTCAGCATTGGGCAATTTCTGCCTCTCAGATAAGTTCCCACTGACACCAGTGATCTTTTTATCTATCTGTAAGAAGGTAATTCTTCCCAATGACCACAAGTGTAAGGACCATTCTTCCCACTGACCATTACACTAATGTATCATGAGTTGTAGATTTCTGATTTTTAGCAGGGGTTCCCCGAGACCAGAGCACTATTTTAAGGGTTCCTCTGTGTTGAAAAGGTTGAGAAAGGCTGGTGTAGTGTATGTAACGTTTACGACACCCCAAACTCTGTTTACAAACGCAGTGCGATTTGCAGAATCGGATCACATGGGTGTTTGCACCCATGCGTTTTGATTCTGATTGCGGACAAAAAAAAAAAGGTCCTGCGCGAGTTTGGTGTTAATGCAGTTCGATTTGAGCCATACAAATCCATGGCTCAAATCGTACCCCAGAGACACCGCCTGTAGTTTGCACAGGAATGTGCTGCGATTCCTGTGTGAATTACATGCGGTGTCCCCGCACCGCATAGGTGTAAACCCAGGCTTCCTCATATTAATTGATAAAAAATATCGTTCTTTAGAAATTAATAATTATGTAACTAAAATTAGCTTGTGCTGTAAATTGCCTCCAGCATTGCTCCAATTTCTTCTTGCTGGAGGCTGCCATTTTGTTGAAGCCCATACCCAGCCCAGATCAGCAATTCAAGCAGAACTAAACCCTCCTATCCTTTTCAGCCAAGGAAGCTGCCACCTGTTTGATCTGCAACTGCACATGTGACCAGTTATGACACCAGCCGTTTGATGGTTTGAGAGTTTGGTTGAGAACACAAGCAAATTTGAAGTTAGCAATCCTGGCATGCCAGTAATGTAACTGTACTTTGAAACTGTTAAATCAACAGGTTTAGTTCCGTTTTAATCTTTAGGCTGTCAGCAGATCGGCCTCTACATATTCAACACAGTGCCGAAAAAAAGGGAGCAACTGAGCATGTGCAGAGCATGATAAGACCATGAATTAGTGGATTTTAAACAGTATAGGCATTTATTCTAAAATAGTTTACAAAGCTATACCTGCAAAAAAAGGCCAGCAGGACTTCCTTTTTCTGACTAAAGTTCTACTTTAAAGCAGAGTTCCACCCTAAAGCGGAACTTCCTCCGGTGCCACAATTGGCACCTTTCCGGGGGAAGGGGGACAGGATCTTTGACAGGTATCCTTTCCCACTTCCGGGAGTCCAGGCCGTGGCCCATGACGTCACCCCGGGGCTCCCTCCTCCTCCTCCTCCTCCCCCGGCCGCCTGGCCAATATAAGAGAGGAGCGGGGCCTCGCACATGCGCAGTGGGGTTCCCGGCGTGAAGCCAAAAGGCTACACTGCCGAGTTCCCTTACCCGCAATGGCGGCGGCAGCTGCAGTGCCGACATTAAGGGACTCCAAGACAGGTGAGGGCTCTTTCACACGGGACGGATCCGTGAAGATCCGCCCCGTGAAGCTCTGCTTGCTCAGCGGGGATCGCTCCGTTGATCCCCGCTGAGCCGGCGGATGACTGGGCGGTCCCCGCACACTGTACAGGGACCGCCCTGTCAGAGCGCCGCTCTCGCTTATGGGGGGATCGGATGACGACGGACCGTAGAGTCCGTTGTCATCCGATCCGCTCCGCCGACGGATGGAAAAATAGGGTTTTCCTCTGTCACACTTTGGCGGAGCGGAGCGGGTCGGATGTCAGCGGACATGTCACCGCTGACATCCGTGGCTTCATAGGGCTACATGGAGCATCCGTTCAGGTCCGCCTAAAAAACTGACAGGCGGACCTGAACGGACCGTCCGTGTGAAAGGGGCCTAAGTGTCCATTTATTAAAAGCCAGCAGCTGCAGTATGTGTAGCTGCTGGCATTTAATTTTTTTTTTTTGGCAGAAACACCGCTTTAAAGGAGAAGTATGGTTTTTTTTTCCAGAATCATACTTACATAGGTTCGATGCTGTGTCTGTCCCCCACCGCCTCTGCACTGAGAACCGAGTGATCGGACACCGCCAATGGCTCGGTTCTCACAGCTCCCCGAGTAGAGAGCTGCTAACTGTCAGTCGGCAGCTCTCCGCTTTGCCCCCCCCTCATGCTCACTGAAGCGCTGAGCTGTGGAGGGATGGGGAGCAGCCGTCTCAGGCTCTCAGTGGCTCGTTGAGAGGCTGAGACTGGCATCAGTCCAGGTACCTGGGGGATCCAGACTTTATTGTTGTGATGACGCGGTGCCTGGACTGATTCCTGTGATGTCCGCTCTCTGCTGAAAACGTCTCACAGGAGTGCAAATTAAATTGCACTCCTGTAACCCATAGGAGAAGCCCTGCCTAACGAGCTCAGACTGGACTTCTCCTATAACTCCTTCTGGAATCAGAAATCATCTTTAATTGCTCTAATACATCCTGTCTCAACCAGGGTTCAATGGAACCTTGGGCTTCCTCCAGAGATTGTTTAGGGTTCCTTAAGAAAAAGGCAATGGTGGATTCATTTCTTATTTAATGGTGTTTGCATTGTTTGAGGCTGGGTTCGCACTGGTACGACAAACGCTCCGACATTGGGAGCTCATGTCGCATGACGTGTGAAAATCAATGTTTCCCTATGGGAGCTGTCTCCACTAGTCTGACACAAGCTGGTCCGACTTTGAAAATGCTCCCTGCACTACTTTGGTCCAACTTTGATCCTACTTCAGCCCATTGAATATCACTCAAATCGGATCAAAGTCGGATCAAAGTCTTGACTGATCCGACTTTGGCATGCGACTTGTGCTCTGATGATCTTGAAGGGGAACTCCACGCCAAAAAATAAAAATAAAAAAAATGGCATGGGTTCCCCCTTTAAGAGCATACCAGGCCCTTCGGTCTGGTATGGATTTTAAGGGGAACCCCCTACGCCGAAAAAACTGCGCGGGGTCACCCCCAAAATCCATACCAGACCCTTATCCGAGCACGCAGCCCGGCAGGTCAGAAAAGGGGGTGGGGACGAGCGAGCACCCCCCCCCCAAACCGTACCAGGCCAAATGCCCTCAACATGGGGTGGTGGATGCTTTGGGGAAGGGGGGGGTCCTGCCACCCCACCCCAGAGCACCTTGTCCCCATGTTGATGAAGATAAGTGCCACTTCCTGACAACCCTTGCCCGTTGGTTGTCTGTGTCAGCGGGCGGGGGGCTTATCGGAATCTGGGAGCCCCCTTTAACAAGGGGGCCCCCAGATCCCGGCCCCCCCACCCTACATCGTACCCCTACCCATTCACCTGAAAAAAAGGGTCAAAAATAAAACACACTACACAGGTTTTTAAAATAATTTATTAAGCAGCTCCGGAGGTCTCTTCCGACTTCTTCTCCCTCTCCAGCTGTTCTGCCTCTTCGGTTCTTCTCCCCCTTTACGGCTCTTCTCCGTTCTCTCTGTTTCTTCTCCCTCTGTCCGCTGTCTTCTGCTCTTTTGCTCGCTCTTTTGCCCGGTCTTCTCCGCTGTCTTCTCCCTCTGTTCTTCTTCCTATGTTGACACAACGCTCTTTCCCGCTCTAATGCCAGGTGCGCGGTGTGCCACTACTTATAACATCACCGACACGGGGCATGATGGGGCGGGAACATCATAAGGGGGCGTGGTCTCCAGATGACATCACATGGTGACCCCGCCCCATGCCAATATAAGTAGTGGCACACCGCGCACCTGGCATTAGAGCGGGAGAGAGCGTTGTGTCAACATCGGAAGAAGAACAGAGTGAGAAGACAGCGGAGAAGACCAAGCAAAAGAGCGAGCAAAAGAGCATAAGACAGAGGGAGAAGAAACGGAGAGAGCAGAGAAGAGCCGGAGAGGGGAGAAGACCCGGAGCGGCAGAAGACATAAGCGGAGGAGACAGAAGAGCTGTAGATGGGAGAAGAAGTCTGAAGAGACCCCCGGAGCTGCTTAAAGCGGTTGTATACCGCAAAACTTTTTTTTTTTTTAAACCTGCAAGGCAAAGGCATAATGAGCTAGTATGACTAGCATACTAGCTCATTATCAATTACTTACCTTAGATCGAAGCCCCTGCAGCGGTCCTCAGTTGCCCCCATGATACCCGGATTGACTTCCGGGTATCGCCGCTCCGGCGCTGTGACTGGCCGGAGCGGCGATGACGTCACTCCCGCGCATGCGGGAGTTCCGGTGGGCTCCTATTCAAGAGCCGCTGCGCTCAGTGCGCCGTTATCTACGGCGCGCATGCGCTGTACATATCGGTACAGTCTTTTTTGCAAATATCTCAGAGACCGTGTAGGTCTCGGAGATATTGCAAGCACCTACAGGTAAGCCTTAATGTAGGCTTACCTGTAGGTGCATGTAGTATTTGAGGGTATACAACCGCTTTAATAAATTACTTTAAAAACCTGTGTAGTGTGTTTTATTTTTGACACTTTTTTTAGGTGAATGGGTAGGGGTACGATGTACCCCATACTTATTCACATAGGGTGGGGGGGGCCAGGATCTGGGACCCCCTTGTTAAAGACCCCGACAACCACCGTGCAAGGGTTGTCGGGAAGAGGCCCTTGTCATTATCAACATGGGGACAACGTGCTTTGGGGTGGGGGGCCCAAAAAACCCACCCCCCCATGTTGAGGGCATGCGGCTTGGTACGGTTCAGGAGGGGGGCGCTCGCTCGTCCCCACCCCCTTTCCTGACCTGCCGGGCTGCATGCTCGGATAAGGGTCTGGTATGGATTTTAGGGGGAACCCCCACGCCGTTTTTTCAGCGTAGCGGGTTCCCCTTAAAATCCATATAAGACCAAAGGGCCCAGTATGCTCTTAAAGGGGGAACCCATGCCGTTTAAAAAAAAAAATAATTGGCGTGGAGTTCCCCCTAAAGATGCATACCAGATACAGTGCCTGGCATTGTCGTGGATCAAAGTTAGATCCCTGTTCATTGAAGTCGGACGCATGTCGGACTTCAAGTCGCAGGCAAAGTCGGATCCAAAATGGTACGACTGTCGTGTCGTACCAGTGTGAACTCGGCCTAAATGCTGGTGACACACAGCTGGGGCACTGCACTGTAACAAGTATTCTTTTCACTGACCACCAATGTAAGAGTGCACCGCTCCTAATTACAACCATTGTATAGAGAATTTTTTTTCCAGTGTTCACTGATCACCAGTGTAAAGCTGGCCATGCACTGATCGAAATTTGGCAGGTTCACTAGGAACCGACCAAATTTCTATCAGTGTGTGGGCTCTCCCCTTCTCAACAGAGGATGATTGTTTAATCAACTTCTGTCAAAGGTACATGTTGAAAATTTTACAGCCACTGATTAGTGTATCCTGACAGTACCAGGTGCTGTTGTCAGAATACAATGTCTTGGTGGGGGAAACCTTCCATCCATCTCTTTTGTGTGGATGGAGGAATTTGGCTGAATGAAAAAAAAAAAATAACAATGCATAGCCACTGCTTTATGATACAAATTTCCACTGACCTCCAGTCAGTAGTGTATTGAGGTTTTGTGCTGCCCTAGGTCTGACTAAACCTCTGCACCTCCTAATTTAAATATGACCCACCCCTTCCGGTCAAGGCCACACCCATTTTTTAAGACCCGCTCTGAAATTTTCGGGGGGGGGGACACTAGTTCTGAGGGCCCTGGTGGTGGGCAATGGATTCCCTAATTTGCATAGTTTTTCTCTCACTTCCTGTTTGGCTATGGGGCAGGAAGTGAAGGGAAATCTCCGCAATTGGACATGGATGGTAAAACAATAAACTGACGGGCTAATACCCTCCCTTACTCTATCCATAATGGAAAAAAAAAAAGTGTTGATTATAGTTCTACTTTAAGCACAAATTTCTGATAATTTTATTGAGAGGACTAAGAAAATATAACCATGCCAATGGTGCAACAGAAACACATACCTCCCAACAGGCACGGATTCTGCGGGGTTCTCCCGCACAGGCCCCTCCTTCCCGCATTCCCGCGAGAGCTGTATTCTTCCCGCAGAGCAGGCACAGCAGAAAGTGGAGGAACTACAAGGTAGGTAACCCCCCCCCCCTCCGATAGGCGGCACCCCCTCCCCCCGAGATCGGGGTCAGGACAGCGGAGAAATATGTACCCGCGGCATACAACAAAAAAAATTCAAATGTCCCGCTGCAACACCCCCCCCCCCCCCCCACTCAACAACTCTTTAGTTTTCAGTGCGAAAAAAAAATTCAAATGTCCCGCTGCAAACCCCCCCCGCGCTCAACAACTTTCGATTGCAGGGGAGAGGGGAGATCATTAATGTCCCGCAGTGGGACTTTTACAAGTTGGGAGGTATGGAAACATAGCACAGTGAGGAAGGTTTGTGGTCCAGGATGATAGGACAGTCAAAATTAGAAGCGCCCCCCTCCCTCCCACACACACACACACAGTTACGGAATGCCGGGCGGAAGCAGAGCGGCCGCCTTATGGGGGCGCTGGACTAATTTGCCTAACAGTGTAGTGCAAGCCGGCGGGGACTCTTTTTGTGCTGCCCCCCTGCAAAGTGCTGCCCTAGGCCTTGTTGGCCTAGGCCAGGATACAGCGTTGCCTCCAGTACAAGAGCAGCTCTACTCCACCGGTGATCACTATTGAGAAAGAACACTTTTGCACTGACTACTGATGTAAGTAGACACTACAATTTTTACAGTAAAGCCCCGTACACACGATCGGTTTGACTGATGAAAACCGTCCGATGGATGGTTTTCATCAGACCAACCGATCGTGTATGGTACCCATCGGTCTTTTTTCCATCGGTTGTAAAAAATAGAACTTGTTTTAAAATTTTCCGATGGATAAAAAACCGATGGGAATTTCCAATCGTCTATGGGCAAGTCCATCGGGTAAAAAACCCACGCATGCTCAGAATCAAGTCGACGCATGCTCAGAAGCATTAAACTTCATTTTTCTCGGCTCATCGGAGTGTTTTACGTCACCGTGTTTGGAACGGTCGGTTTTTTGACTGATGGTGTGTGGCCAAGACTGATGAAAAACAGTTTCATCGGATTTCCGATGGACAAATCCATCGGACGAAAATCCATAGGTTATCCGATCGTGTGTACGGGGCTTCAGAGTTTTTCTGGACATTTTTTTACTATTTACTGCATTTCATGATTACCGTAATAATAAGTAATGCTGACATGGAAATGGTTGTGTTAAAAGTGATCCATTTGGGGTGTCATATCACTTTATTGTTATACAGTCATGGCTGACATTGTTGGCCCCCAGAAAATTTTCAAGAAAATCAAGTATTTCTCACAGAAAAGTATTGCAGTAACACATGGGTTTGTTATACACGTGTTTATTCCCTTTGTGTGTATTGGAACAAAACAAAAAAAGGTAGGAAAAAAGGCAAATTGGACATAATGTCACACAAAACTCCAAAAATGGGCTGGTCAAAATTCTTGGCACCCTTAACCACTTCGCACCCAGGCCAATTCTGACACTTCGCTCCTACATGTAAAAATCCTCATTTTTTTGCTAGAAAATTACATAGAACCCCCAAACACTATTTATTTTTTTAGCAAAGACCCTAGAGAATACAATGGTGGTCATTGCAACTTTTTATCTTGCACGGTATTTGCGCAATAATTTTTCAAACGCATTTTTTGGGGAAAAAAAACGGTTTCATGAATCAAAAAATATTAAAACATTAAAGTTAGCCCAATTTTTTTGCATAATGTGAAATATGAAGTTACACCGAGTAAATAGATACCTAACATGTCACCCTTCAAAATTGCACACGCTCGTGGAATGGCGCCAAACTTCGGTACTTAAACATCCTCATGGGCGACGCTTTAAATTTTTTTACTGGTCACATGTTTTGAGTTACAGAGGAGGTCTAGGGCTAGAATTATTGCTCTCGCTCTAATGTTCGCTGCGATACCTCACGTGTGTTCTGAACACCGTTTTCATATGTGGGCGGGACTTACGTATGCGTTCGCTTCTGCGTACGAGCTACCGGGGACAGGGGCACTTTACATATTTTTTTTTTTATTATTTATTGTTAATTTTACGTTAAACTTTTTACTTTGACACTTAAAAAAAAAAAAAAAAAAATGATCACTTTTATTCCTATTACAAGGAATGTAAACATCCCTTGTAATAGGAATAAGCATGACAGGTCCTCTTTACAGTGAGATATGGGGTCAATAAGACCCCACATCTCACCTCTAGGCTGGGAAGCCTGAAATAAAAAAAAAAAAAAAAACAATCACTGCTTCCTAGCCGAAGCGGCCCCGTTTTTTTCGAATGCAGAGGCCGGGCGTGACGTCATAACATCGCGCCCGGCCACCGAACGATCATAGAGACTCCAGCGACCATCTGGTCCACCGGAAATCTCTATGGTAAGAAGTAGGGTTGTCCCGATACCGATACTAGTATTGGTATCGGTACCGATACAAAGCATTTGCGCGAGTACTTGTACTCGCGCAAATGCTCCCGATGCCCAGTCCGATACTTTTTTTTTCTCAGAGCGGGGGGCGGAGAGTGGGATGGAGAGTGTGCGGCGGGGGGCGGATACCAGGGCGGAGAGCGTGGCGGGGGCGGAGACCAGGGCCGAGAGCAGGACGGAAAGTGTGCGGCGGGGGGCGGAGAGCGGGGCGGGGGCGGAGACCAGGGCCGAGAGCAGGACGGAAAGTGTGCGGCGGGGGGCGGAGACCAAGGCGGAGAGCGTGGCAGAGACCAGAGCGAGTCTTCAGGCAGGTAAGTAAACTGAATCTGATCCAATTGCCTGTCTGCTGCTCAAATGCTCCCGGAGCTGTTCCCCCTTCACCTCCATGCCGCTGTGCCCCCTTCACCTCCGTGCCGCTGTGCCCCCCTTCACCTCCGTGCCGCTGTGCCCCCTTCACCTCCGTGCCGCTGTGCCCCCTTCACCTCCGTGCCGCTGTGCCCCCTTCACCTCAATGCCGCCGTGCCCCCTTCACCTCAATGCCGCCGTGCCCCTCCTCCACCCCCTCAGTATCTCAGGATGGAGAGCGGAGGTAGGAGCCGGTAAATCCGGCTCCTTACTTGTCGGAATGTACAGAGTCATCACTGACTCTGTCCATTCACATAACTGAAACATCGTAAACTGTGTTTACAATGTTTCAGTTTATGAATGGAGAGGAGCCGCTGTCTTCTCTCCATTCATTTTCAGCGCAGCTGAGGCTGCTGAGAGAGGGACTGGGGAATCTGTGTCCCTAGACCCTTTCCCTGTCTCAAAGGGGAGATGTCAGAGGTCTGTTAAGACCCCTGATATCTCACCAAAGCCCCCCACAACAAGGCTGATAAAAAAAAGAATAAAATAAAAATTTATTGTAAAAAAAAATAAAAAATAAAAAACACACACACTGACACTGTCCCCCCCCCCCCCCCCCCTTAAAAAAACAAAGCATTGTAAAAAATAAATAAATAAAATAAATTGTAAAAAAATAAAAATAAAAAAAAAAAATGTAAAAAAAAAAAAAAAACTGACACATGAGATTAAAAAAAAGTATCGGTATTCGGTATCGGCGAGTACTTGAAAAAAAGTATCGGTACTTGTACTCGGTCTTAAAAAAGTGGTATCGGGACAACCCTAGTAAGAAGCCAGGGGCCGGCGGATCCTGTCACCGACTCACCGATTGCACAGGTGAGTCGGTAGAAGCACCGGAGGGCTGCGGGAGGGGGGGACGTCCCCTCTCGCCGCCTGTAAGAACGATCAAGCGGTGGAACAGCCGCTATGATCGTTCTTACGGTACACAGAATCGCCGGCTCTAAAAAACGATATCTGAATGATGCCTGTAGCTGCAGGCATCATTCAGATATCCCGGCTCAAAGTCCAGGACGTCCATGGACGTCCTTAGGCGCAAAGTGGTTAACTTAATATTTGGTTGCACACCCTTTGGAAAAAATAACTGAAATCAGTCGCCATCAGTAACCATCAATAAGCTTCTTACACCTCTCACCCAGAATTTTGGACCACTCTTCCTTTGCAAACTGCTCCAGGTCTCTCTTATTGGAAGGGCGCCTTTTCCCAACAACAATTTTAAGATCTCTCCACAGGTGTTCAATGGGATTTAGATCTGGACTCATTGCTGGCTACTTTAGAACTCTCCATCGCTTTGTTGCCATTTCTGGGTGCTTTTTTGACGTAGATCTCAGACGCAAACCCAGCTTTCTGACACTGGGCTCTACAGTGCGACCAAAAATCCTTTGGTAATCCTCAGATTTCATGATACCTTGCACACATTCAAGGCACCCAGTGCCAGAGGCAGCATAACAACCCCAAAAAAACATTGAATCTCCACCATATTTCACTGTAGGTACTGTGTTCTTTTTTATGTAGGCCTCATTCCATTTTCGGTAAACAGTAGAATGATGTGCTTTAACAAAAAGCTCTATCTTGGTCTCATCTGTCCACAAGACGTTTTCCCAGAAGGATTTCGGCTTACTCAAGTACATTTTGGCAAACTGTAGTCTTGCTTTTTTATGTCTCTGTGTCTGCAGTGGGGTCCTCCTGGGTCTCCTGCCATAGCGTTTCATTTCATTTAAATGTCGGCGGGTAGTTCGCGCTGACACTGATGCTCCCTGAGCCTGCAGGACAGCTTGAATCTCTTTGGAACTTGTTTGGGGCTGCTTATCCACCATCCCGACTATCCTGCGTTGCAACCTTTCATCAATTTTTCTCTTCCGTCCACGCCCAGAGAGATTAGCTACAGTGCCATGGGTTGCAAACTTCTTGATAATGTTGCGCACTGTGGACAAAGGCAAATCTAGATCTCTGGAGATGGACTTGTAACCTTGAGATTGTTGATATTTTTCCATAATTTTGGTTCTCAAGTCCTCAGACAGTTCTCTTCTCCTCTTTCTGTTGTCCATGCTTAGTGTGGCACCCACAGACACACAATGCAAAGACTAAGTGAACTTCTCTCCTTTTTATCTGCTTTCAGGTGTGATTTTTATATTGCCCACACCTGTTACTTGCCCCAGGTGAGTTTAAAGGAGCATCACATGCTTGAAACAATCTTATTTATTAAATATTTAATAAATATGAATGAAATCTATACAGGAAGATCGGTGCTTTTAACTGCCCCCACCATCGTGCCAATCACCCCTGACTGCCCAAGTATCGGATTAGGCATCGGAGCATTTGCATGAGTAGAAGTACTTGTGCAAATGCTTGGTATCGGCACATATACTAGTATCGATGCAACCCTAATATGTTTATAAATGATATAGGGGCTGGGACTCAAAGTACCATTTCAGTGTTTGCAGATGACACCAAACTATGCAGTGGAATAACGTCCTTACATGATATCTCAAACTTACAAGCCAACCTCAATGCACTCATTAATTGAGCAACTATGTGGCAAATGAGGTTTAATGTTGATAAATGTAAAAAGTTATGCATTTGGGGGCTAAGAATATGCATGCATCATACATACTATGGGGAATTCAACTGGGGGGATCTGTAGTGGAGAAGGATCTGGGTGTTCTGGTAGATCATAAGCTTAATAATAGCATGCAATGCCAAACTGTGGTTTCCAAAGCGAGCAAAATTATTTTTTGCATTAAGAGGTATGGACTCCAGAGAGAGATATCGTTTTGCTTCTGTACAAATCATTAGTAAGACCTCATCTGGAATATGCAGTTCAGTTTTGGGCACCAGTTCTCAAAAAGGATAATCGGGGAACTGGAGAAAGTGCAGAGAAGGGCAACCAAACTGATAAGAGGCATGGAGGAGCTCAGCTATGGAGGAAAGATTAGAGGAATTGAATTTATTCTCTTGAGACAAGGAGATTAAGGGGAGATATGATCAAAATAGTCACCTGGGTGTTGAATTATTCACTTAAGGGCATCACAGAGGACAAGGGGGCACTCCTTAAATCTCCTTTCCTCCAGATGTAATCTCCAAATACGCAAAGGTTTCTTCACAGTAAGAGCTGTGAAAATGTGGAATAGACTCCCTCCAGAGGTGGTTCTGGCCAGCTTAGTAGATTGCTTTAAAAAAGTCCTGGTTTCTTTACTAAATGTACATAATATAACTGGATACTAATAATATTTATAGGTAAAGTTAATCTAGGGAATATTGCATTTTCTTTATGTATGTATGTATGTATGTATGTATGTATATTGTGACAGCAGGAAGGTAAAGTCACCTGGTTGCATCCAGGGGGGTAGATATATTTCGCCCAGATTCAGGCTTTACGCCGACTTATACAACTAGGTGGAGAGTTGTATAAGCCCAGCTGAGGCTAGTGGGTTCATGGATGACTCATACCTCTAGGGAGAGTGTGGGGCGTCGTGCAGACAGGGAGTTGATGAGACCAGCTGAAGCTTGTCAGCTCATTTAGGCCTCTATAAGAACTCCCAGCTTCATTAGATGTTTGCTCATGCCTGGACCCAGACCTGTGTGGACTGTCTAGGGAGAGTGAACCCCTGTGCGGTGAGACAAAGCCTGTGTGGCTATTTGCTTGGACATTTAAAACCAGGGACTTAGGGACTAGGACAGCACTAGGCTGATCCCAGTTGTTAGTTAGGAAACCTGTATGTTTAGTCAGAGGTCAAGTTGACCAGGATTTATTTTGTTTATGTTTCTTTTTCTTTGCTGTGTTTTGTCACTGTAAATAGAAAATAAACCGCACCTTTTTGATTTTGAAAACCACAACCTCCGTTTGCTGGGCCTGTTTTTGTGTGGGGAGCCCACCTCGGGGGTCACACACACCCGCTGCCGAGCCAACCCCCTCACAGTTGGTGGAGAATGCGGGCAGTTTTTTTTTAAGCCAGCATGGAGGAGATACTGAAGCAGCTGGCTCTAGCAAATGCCAATCAACAGCAGACAAATGCAGGTTTGCAAAAGAACTTCGCAGCCCAGCAGCAAGCTCATCAACAGAGCCTTGCAGCCCAGCAGCAGACAAACGCAACTTTGCAACAGAGTCTGGAGGCTCAGCAACAAGCCCAGCAGCAATCTGAGGCCCGCTTCATAGACCTGTTGCAGAAGCAAGAGCAGAGACTACAACAACAGATGGAAGCAGTAATGCAGCAACGTCCGCAGACCAGTGAGGAAAGCCGTCCCACTAATACCGCGTCCTTTGGGGTGAGTCGTTTATTGACAAAAATGACTGGAGAGGATGATCCAGAGGTATTTTTGACCACATTTGAAAGGACCGCTGAAAGAGAAAAGTGGCCTGAGGAGCAGTGGGCTGGACTGGTGGCTCCTCTGTTAACTGGTGAATCGCAGAAAGCTTACTATGACCTGGAGCCTAACCAAGCAAAAGACTATGTGATGCTAAAAGCTGAAATATTGGCAAGGCTGGGTGTCACCCAGGCTGTCCGGGCTCAGCGTGTGCATAACTGGACTTTCCAGCTTGGAAAACCCCCCAGGTCTCAAATGTATGATCTCATTCACCTGAGCAGAAAGTGGCTACAGCCAGAGACTTTGTCCGCACCAAAGATTGTGGAACGTGTTGTAATGGATCGGTTTTTGAGAGCTCTTCCTACTGCCATCCAAAAGTGGGTAAGCCATGGAGACCCAGAGACGGCCGATGGTCTTGTGGATCGTGTGGAGAAATACTTGGCTACAGAGAACCTGACGGCCTCTTCCAGAGACACTCGGACTTTCCACCCTAAGACCAGACCATCCCCAGGGGCGGATAAGAGGATTCCAAGGGGTGAGGGTGGAGAGAGTGAGAGGGTGGGAGCTCTACCCCAAGTTTGGCGAGAACAGCCTGGGAAATCAGCGGCTCAAGAGGCCGCAAGAAGGATCGTTTGCTACCGCTGCCGGCAAGCGGGACATATTGCAGCCAATTGCCCGGTTGTGGAGGAACCCATGCAGTGTGACTTTCTGACGGGCAGACGTCAGTCGCTGTGTGCGACAGTCGCATGCACTGCCATTCGAGGAACTGAGAAACATTTATGCAAAATGTGTGTTAATGGTAGAAATGTTGTGGTATTGCTGGATTCAGGTAGCCTTGTGACCCTGATAAAGGCTGAGTTAGTTAAAACAGAGGTCTCTGGGAATAGCAAGGTAGCTGTTATTTGTGTGCATGGGGACACCCGAGAGTATCCAGTGACTACAGTGTGTTTCGAGACCCCCAAAGGTACCCTCTCTCATCCAGTGGGCTTAGTATCTCAGTTACCGCATGACGCCATTGTGGGAAGGGATTTTCCGAAGTTCTGGGAACTGTGGGATGATCCTGAGCCCCCCACTGGTGCCCCTATGTACCAGGAATGTGATAGCCAGAACTCCCCTGAGAGTGGTGAGGACTCTCCGGAATTTCCCTTATCAGTATTGGCAGGGGAGACTCAAGAAACTGGAGAGGAGCCCACCTCCGCAGACGAAAACCTACCGTCTGTGGAGTTTTCTGATCTTGAGGTTCACAGGGAAAACTTTGCCACAGAACAGTTGAAAGACCCCGCCCTAATAAAGGCACGGGAAAACGTAGTGAAAATAGATGGCGAGTTAGTGAACCCAGATAATACCTGCACTTACCCATACTTCAGCGTAGAGAAGGACCTACTGTATCGGGTGGCAAAAAGGGCAGAAGAAACCGTTGAGCAGCTTGTGGTGCCCAAACCTTACAGGAAGTTGGTGTTGGAGTTGGCCCATGGGCACATTCTTGGAGGTCATCTGGGGACAGAGAAAACCCGAGAGAGGGTATTACAGAGATTCTATTGGCCGGGGGTGATGAAGGACATAGAAAATTATTGTTCCTCCTGCCCTGTGTGTCAGAGGTCGGCCCCGATGCCACATTTCCGTAGCCCGCTGGTCCCTCTACCCATCATTGAGGTCCCGTTTGAGAGGATCGCCATGGATTTGGTAGGTCCTATAATCAAGTCCGCTAGGGGGCACCAGTACATATTAGTTATAATGGACTATGCCACCCGTTATCCAGAAGCGATCCCTCTCCGAAATACCTCGGCCAAAACCATAGCCAAAGAGCTATCTCTTGTGTTTAGCCGGGTGGGTATTTGTAAAGAACTGCTTACGGACCAAGGTACACCCTTTATGTCCCGGGTTATGAAGGAGCTGTGTAAATTGTTCAAAGTGACGCAATTACGTACATCTGTGTATCACCCCCAAACCGATGGGCTGGTTGAAAGATTCAACAAAACCCTAAAACAAATGTTGAAGAAAGTGGTGGATAGAGATGGAAAGGATTGGGACTGTCTACTTCCTTATCTGATGTTTGCTATTAGGGAGGTGCCCCAATCCTCTACGGGATTCTCCCCCTTTGAGTTACTGTATGGGAGACACCCAAGAGGGCTGTTGGATATTGCCAAGGAAACTTGGGAAAGTGAGAGTTCTCCCCACAGGAGTGTGATTGAGCATGTCGCCCTGATGCAAGACCGAATTGCACAGGTAATGCCCATCGTGAAGGAACATTTGGCCCAAGCGCAGTTAGCACAGCAGAGAGTGTACAACCGTGGAGCCAAGACCCGTACCTTTTCCCCGGGGGATAGGATACTGGTACTTGTCCCTACGGTTGAAAGTAAATTCCTTGCCAAATGGCAAGGCCCCTACGAGATAATGGAAAAAGTGAGCGAAGTGAATTACAAGGTCAGACAACCAGGAAGGCGAAAGCCCGAACAGATCTATCACGTTAATCTGTTGAAAGCCTGGAGGGATAGAGAGTCCCTAGTCGCAGACACTTGGTCACCAGCTCAAACTGGTTGCGTGATTCCTGAGGTTGGAATAGCAGCCACCTTGTCACAACCCCAACAACAGGAGGTTAAGGAGTTTGTGCTTCGCAACAAGGAGGTATTCTCTGAGCTGCCGGGACAAACATCTGGGGTAGAGCATGACATCATTACCCCGCCCGGTGAAAGGGTGAAGTTAAAACCCTATCGGATCCCAGAGGCCCGACGGGAGGCAATACGGGAGGAAGTACAGAAAATGCTGAACTTAGGGGTGATAGAGGAGTCCCAAAGTGATTGGTCTAGTCCCATTGTGTTGGTGCCTAAACCGGATGGGAGCTGGCGATTTTGTAACGATTTTCGTCAGTTGAACAAAGTTACAAAATTTGACACCTACCCCATGCCACGTATAGATGAGTTGATCGACCGGCTGGGAACAGCCCGATACATGACGACTCTTGACCTCACAAAAGGGTATTGGCAAATCCCCCTGGCCAAGTCGGCCAAAGAGAAAACCGCATTTGTAACCCCAGACGGGGCGTTCCAATATAAAAGAATGCCGTTCGGGTTACAGAATGCGCTGGCCACATTCCAGCGGAAAATGGACCAGATGCTGAGGCCCCATCGGAAGTATGCTGCGGCTTACCTGGATGACGTAATTGTCCATAGCACAGATTGGGCCTCACATCTGCCAAAAGTGCAAGCAGTCCTGGACTCTGTTCGGGAAGCGGGGTTTACGGCTAACCCCAAGAAGTGTACCATTGGGCAGGAGGAGGCCAAATATCTTGGGTACACCATTGGGAGGGGAGTAATAAAACCCCAACTCAACAAAGTCGAGGCCATCCAGAGTTGGCCACGTCCCAACAGCAAGAAGCAGGTACGAGCCTTTCTGGGAATCGCTGGGTATTATCGGCGATTCATTCCCCACTTTGCTTCTAAGGCTGTGCCCCTAACCAACCTGACGAAGGGGAAAGGGTCGGTCATGATTAAATGGACCCCCGAGGCTGAGGCAGCATTCCAATTCTTGAAACAAGCCTTATGTAGCCAGCCAGTGTTGTACTCACCCGACTTCTCTAAAGACTTTGTCGTACAAAGTGATGCGTCAGATGTGGGGTTAGGAGCAGTATTGTCCCAGGTCTGGAACGGGGAAGAGCACCCAGTCATTTACCTCAGCAGGAAGTTGAAGTCCCATGAGGTAAATTACGCCACCGTTGAAAAGGAGTGTTTAGCGGTGAAGTGGGCTCTAGATTCCCTTCGGTACTACCTGCTAGGTAGGCACTTTGACTTGGTTACGGATCACGCTCCGTTAAAGTGGATGGCTCAAAACAAGGAAACAAATAGAAGAGTGAATAGGTGGTTCCTGGCCCTCCAGGAATTCAACTTCACAGTAAAGCATCGCCCTGGCGTTCAAATGGGGAATGTGGATGCTTTGTCTCGAGTACATGAATGCCTGATTGCTGGTGTTCCAACCCCGAGGTTAAAACAAGAGGGGGGGGTATGTGACAGCAGGAAGGTAAAGTCACCTGGTTGCATCCAGGGGGGTAGATATATTTCGCCCAGATTCAGGCTTTACGCCGACTTATACAACTAGGTGGAGAGTTGTATAAGCCCAGCTGAGGCTAGTGGGTTCATGGATGACTCATACCTCTAGGGAGAGTGTGGGGCGTCGTGCAGACAGGGAGTTGATGAGACCAGCTGAAGCTTGTCAGCTCATTTAGGCCTCTATAAGAACTCCCAGCTTCATTAGATGTTTGCTCATGCCTGGACCCAGACCTGTGTGGACTGTCTAGGGAGAGTGAACCCCTGTGCGGTGAGACAAAGCCTGTGTGGCTATTTGCTTGGACATTTAAAACCAGGGACTTAGGGACTAGGACAGCACTAGGCTGATCCCAGTTGTTAGTTAGGAAACCTGTATGTTTAGTCAGAGGTCAAGTTGACCAGGATTTATTTTGTTTATGTTTCTTTTTCTTTGCTGTGTTTTGTCACTGTAAATAGAAAATAAACCGCACCTTTTTGATTTTGAAAACCACAACCTCCGTTTGCTGGGCCTGTTTTTGTGTGGGGAGCCCACCTCGGGGGTCACACACACCCGCTGCCGAGCCAACCCCCTCACAATATATATATATATATATATATATATACATACACACACACACACACACACACACATACATATATACACACACACATATACATATACACATACATACATATACATACACAAACACACACACACTTATATCCAGCAGGATTATTGTATGCTTTGTCGATAAAGCCCTGCAGCTAAATTCAAGCTTAAAGTGATTGTAAAGTCTATTTTTTTTCTGGCCCCTCCATCCTGTTGAGTGCCCCCACAGCAAGCAGCTTGCTATGGAGGCACCCGAACCAAGTCACAGCTCCCTGTGTCCATTCAAACACGGAGCTGCTGGCCAGCCCTGCCCCCTCTCTTGACTGGCTGACTTTGATTGACAGCAGCGGGAGCCAATGGCGCTGCCGCTGTGTCTCAGACAATTAGGAGGGAGAGTCTCAGACGTCCGATACACTCATGGACATCGCTGGACAGAGATGGGGCTTCGGTAAGTATTAGGGGGGCTGCTGCACACAGAAGGCTTTTTATCTTAATGCATAGAATGTATTAAGATAAAAAACCTTCTGACTTTACAACAATTTGTTGTTTTGATATAGCTTTATTTTACATTACATTTCTTGTATATCTGAGCCCAAACTTCTGTCTTGTTTTAGTGTACTTTGGGTTAAGAAATATAAACTTTGTATACTTTTACAATTTATTGTCTAAAATATTGTTCAATTTATTTACTGACAACTTACATTTGTGTGGTTTGTCTTAAAAGGTGTGTCAGAGTGATTGAGATATTTAAACATTTTAATTCCAGAAAAATTATTAAATTATTAAAATTAGCAGCTTCTAAAGCCAGCCATACATTATTAAATTTTCTTGTACAATTTTCTTCTAAATTTACCAAAACCATATAAATATGAGGCCAGACCTAAACACTTTCAATTAGTATGCAATTCCACAGGCCCTTCACTACATAGTTAAAGGCTGAGCTACACTGATAATAAGAATGCAAGATATAGATTTACTGGCCATAAATATTGCATGGAAAATCTGTGCTATAGCACAAGCATAAACCACTCGGCATTCACCTGAACAACCATGTCATTCATTCACAAAGATCTTTGTACGAGTGAACTACAAGTCTCGTCTTCCACTGCAGCAGATGGAATTGAAGTTCTCAATGGAAGTAATCATCACACTCATAGAATCAGCAGGAGCCTGGCATTGCACCCGCGATCCATAGCCAGTACAGGGCCCAGTCCTCCCTGAGTGATCTGTCACTATTATGAATTAAAAATCAGCGCTGCATGTTCATTCAGAGCTTTAGCTCTGTGTAAAGTATCTGCCTATAAAGAATCTATAAAATATATAAAGTATCTAACTATCTATAAAGTATCTGCCCTGTGTATGTACAAGCAGCTGCGGATACATTACACAGAGCAGCAATAGTCAAGCAAATCACAAAGTGTGAATGGGGCCTGAATCTTTGAACACAGTCTACTACTGTGACTTACTGTAGCTCAGATCAGAAGATGGTCTAATTTAACCGTCTTATTTTATAATTAAGATTTGCAGTGCATCCGGAAAGTATTCACAGCGTTTCACTTTTTCCACATTTTGTTATGTTGCAACCTTATTCCAAAATGAATTAAAATCACGACGTGAAAGAAGTTTGTTTGAAATCTTTGCAAATTTATAAAAAATAAAAAACAAAAAAATTCACATGTACATAAGTATTCACAGCCTTTGCCATGACACTCAAAATTGAGCTCAGGTGCATCCTGTTTCTACCGATCATCCTTGAAATGTTTATATAACTTGATTGGAGTCCACCTGTGGTAATTTCAGTTGATTTGACATGAATTGGAAAGGCACACACCTGTCTATATAAGGTTCCACAGTTAACAGTGCATGTCAGAGCACAAACCAAGCCATAAAGTCCAAGGAATTGTCTGTAGACCTCCGAGACAGGATTATATCGAGGCACAGAAAAATTTCTGCAGCATTGAATGTCCCATTGAGCACAGTGGCCTCCATCATCCGTAAATGGAAGAAGTTTGGAACCACCAGGACTCTTCCTAGAGCGGGCCGCCCGGCCAAGCTGAGCGATCGGGGGAGAAGGGCCTTAGTCGGGGAGGTGACTAGGGATGAGCTTCGTGTTCGAGTCGAACATACGTTCGACTCGAACATCGGCTGTTCGATCGTTCGACGAAGATCGAACGATTTGGGCCGTTCGCGCCAAATTCGAGTGACGCGAACGGCCCACAATGCACTACGCCATCGCAGTGTCATCCAGGCGCTGTGATTGGCCAAGCATGCACTGTGACCCCGCATGCTTGGCCAATCACAGCGCCGGCAGCGAGGAGAGCAATGATTGGCCACAGGCAGGATGCCTGTGGCCAATTATTGCTGAGGGTGTTTAGTACACGCCCCACACTATAAAAGGCCGCCAGCACGGCGGCCTAGTGTAGTGTGTTCCGGAGCAGGGAAAGAGAAACATAGGCAGGGACAGTGACATTTATTTTTTTCTTGCTTAACCTGGATTCCTTTAGTTTAGGGAAAGAGAAGGATAGGTAGGGAGAGTGTCAGTGTGTTTTACTGTGCGAATCCTTGTTTCTAGGGACAGGGAAGGACAGTGAGGGAATTCTCCTTGTGCTATAGTGTGCTTTAAAAAAACATTTTTTCTAGGGACAGAAAACTATAGGTAGGGAGAGTGTCAGTGTGTTTTACTGTGCGAATCCTTGTTTCTAGGGACAGGGAAGGACAGTGAGGGAATTCTCCTTGTGCTATAGTGTGCTTTAAAAAAACATTTTTTCTAGGGACAGAAAACTATAGGAAGGAAGAGTGTCAGTTTCTTTCACTGTGATAATCCTTGTTTCTAGGGACAAAGAAGGAAAGTGAGTGAAATTCTCCTTGTGCTATAGTGTGCTTTAAAAAAACATTTTTTCTAGGGACAGAAAACTATAGGTAGGGAGAGTGTGTCATGGATATGCATTAATGTCTGTCTGCCATCTTACCTTCCTCCTCATGTGTTCATCTAGAGACCAGACCTCCTTCACCTGGCTTCCTTTATAATCTCCTCCCAGCCTGACTCCACCCCAGGCCCTATCACTGAACACTATATTAACCTGTGCACTGCAAGCCTGCTTTGCTGATCAACGTGTTTGTTAGGCATTGTGTGTTTGGGTTCCTGCCTGCCGTGTGCTACGTCTGTCTCTCTGTTACGTTATTGGCTTGTCCCCGACCATCCCTGTCTGCTCGTGACCCTTGACCTTCGGCTCGTTCTTCGTTATCCTTGTCTGCTTGTGGCCCCTGACCTTCGGCTTGTTATTCGGTTCTCTCTATCGTGTGCTGCTGCTTCCCCTTATCCTACGGGGCGTGAGCTAGGTAACTCCAGGGGCCGCGACCTGGTCCCAGCCTGCAGCGTAACATCCTCACCACTAGAGGCCCTGGAGAAGACCAGCTGGGTCTTAGACTCCGCGCCCTGGGGAATCTTGGCTCTCGCTTCCGTTGGGATCCCGGTTGTGCTCCTCTGGTCCCGCTTTCCACAACCACCCAGTTTCCTATCCACAGAAGCCAGCCATAGGGTTCACTACCTCGCGGTGCACTCCTGTCCCCCTACGGTGTGCATCTGTCACCTGGCCACAGGTGACCCTGACAGTTTGATCAGCCATGAACCCGGCTGACATCCCGCTTCCCGCGGATGATCCATTGCAGGGCATAGTTCGCAGACTTGAGACCCAGGAATCAAATCAGACCCAGGTGATGCGATTCCTCCAGGATCTGGCTTCTCGATTCGAGCAGCTTCAGGTCTCCTTGGGAACCCCGAATCCGCAACCCCAAGTACAACCAGCGGCTGTACCTATCGCACCAGTCGCAGCCTCACACTCACTAAGATTGCCAGCTCCGTTCCGTTTCTCTGGGGACTCCAAGGCCTGCAGGGGGTTTCTCAGCCAATGCACTATTCATTTTGAGCTTCAGCCTCAAAGCTTCCTATCTGACCGGGCTAAGGTAGCCTATATCATTTCCCTCCTCTCCGGTGAAGCTTTGGCCTGGGCTGCCCCCCTGTGGGAGAGGAACGATCCGGTGGTTTCCAGTCTGTCCGAATTCTTGAAGCTCTTTCGTAATATCTTCGAAGAGCCGGCTCGGGCTTCTTCAGCGGCTAGTGCTGTCTTACGTCTTCGCCAAGAATCTAGTTCAGTGGGGCAATATGCTCTTCAGTTCCGTATCCACACAGCTGAATTGAGCTGGAATAATGAGGCCCTGGTCGCTACCTTTTTACATGGCCTCTCTGACCGAGTGAAAGACGAATTAGCGGGAAGAGCCATTCCCGTCGGTCTGGACGATGTAATTTCATTATGCAACCAGATCGACATTCGTTTTCAAGAGAGGTCCTTAGAAAAAAGACGCCAGCACTCTCTGGGTCCTAGCCAGTCTGAGCTCCCCTCCCTTCATTCCGTGGAGCATCCTCTACCTGCTGAAGAACCTATGCAGCTGGGCCGGACCAGACTAACCCCCGAAGAACGTGCTAGGCGCAGAACTCTGGGCTTGTGCCTCTATTGTGGGGGCAAGGGTCATTTTCGTGACTCCTGCTTGCTTCGTCCGGGAAACGCTCGGGTCTAATACATTTGGAAGGTGGAGTATTGGACCCAGAAACATCACCTTCTCGCCTGCTCTTGCCGGTGTCCCTTCATGTAGGCACTTCTCCTCAGTCAACCCTTGCATACCTGGATTCCGGGGCTGCCGGCAATTTCATGGATTGGAGAACTGCTTCTTCTATGAAGCTTACCCTTTCACCTCTCACTACCCCATTGGTAGTCTCGGCAATTGATGGCACTGTTCTCCCAGGGGGCCCTATTCGCTTCCAGACGCTACCCATTAGGATGTCGGTAGGGATTCTCCACCAGGAGTGGATATCCTTTCTTATTCTACCCAAGGCCTCTACCCCAGTTGTATTGGGCCTCCCTTGGCTACAGCTCCACTCTCCACATGTGGACTGGGTCTCTGGGCAGATCCTGGCCTGGGGTTCCTCATGTTTCTCGTCGTGTCTTCTCAAGGTGACCCCCAAGGAGAGTCTTCCGGTTGCTGCCACTTCTGTTTCTTCTGATCTTCCCGCCGCATACAGCGATTACCGGGATGTGTTCTGTAAAAAATCAGCTGAGGTGCTTCCTCCCCACAGGTCTTTTGACTGTGCTATTGATCTTGTCCCCGGAGCAACTCTACCCAGGGGTCGTACCTACCCTCTGTCCATCCCAGAGACCCAGGCCATGTCGGAGTATGTAGCAGAGAATCTGGAGAGAGGGTTCATCCGGAAATCCTCATCGCCTGCAGGGGCAGGGTTCTTTTTTGTTGCCAAAAAGGATGGTACCTTAAGACCCTGCATCGATTATCGGGGTTTAAATGCGGTTACTATTAAAAATCGATACCCCTTACCCTTAATATCTGAGCTATTCGATAGGTTGAAGGGTGCCTCCATTTTCACCAAGTTGGATCTCAGAGGCGCGTACAATCTCATTCGAATACGGGAGGGTGACGAATGGAAGACTGCATTTAACACTAGAGACGGGCATTACGAATATCTGGTGATGCCTTTTGGTCTGTGTAATGCTCCAGCCGTGTTTCAAAACTTTGTCAATGAAATCTTCAGAGATCTGCTGTACCAGTTTGTTGTCATCTATCTGGATGACATTCTGATCTTTTCTGAAAATCTGCTCGTCCACAGAAACCATGTCCGCACTGTACTTCAACGTCTTAGAGAGAACAATCTCTATGCCAAGCTGGAGAAATGTTCCTTTGAATGTTCTGAGGTCCTGTTTTTGGGGTGCTTTGTCTCATGTTCGGGGCTTCGTATGGACCCTGGGAAGGTCTTGGCTATCACCAACTGGCCTCTTCCTGCTAGCCTCAAGGCCACACAGCGCTTTCTTGGCTTCACTAATTATTATAGGCAGTTCATAAGGAATTACTCTTCCATTGCCGCGCCTATTATCGCTTTGACCAAGAAGGGTGTGAATGCCAGAGACTGGCCTCCCGAAGCTGTCTCTGCATTTCACAACCTGAAACAGGCCTTTGTTTCTGGCCCCCTCTTGAGGAGACCAAATCCTGGGAATGCATTTTTTATTGAAGTGGACGCTTCCTCAATGGGGGTGGGAGCTGTGCTTCTTCAAATCTTTGAGAAGAGACGCCAACCATGTGCGTTCTTCTCCAAAAAAATTTCTCAGGCAGAGAGGAATTATGCCATCGGTGATCGGGAACTTCTCGCAATTAAATTGGCGTTAGAGGAGTGGCGTCATCTCTTGGAGGGTTCCCCTCACTCCATAACGATCTTTACCGATCACAAGAATTTACAGTATCTACAGAATGCTAAACGTCTGAATCCTAGACAGGCCAGGTGGAGTCTCTTCTTTGCCCGTTTTAATTTCACGATTACCTCGTTCATTGGAAAGGGTTTGGTCCTGAGGAGAGGTCTTGGATCACTGCATCTGAGGTCTTTGCACCTCGTCTGTTAAAGGAGTTTCATCTGAAGTTTCCCTCTAAACCTGGGCCCAGGCGGGGAAGGGGGAGGCCTCGTAAGAGGGAGGGTACTGTCATGGATATGCATTAATGTCTGTCTGCCATCTTACCTTCCTCCTCATGTGTTCATCTAGAGACCAGACCTCCTTCACCTGGCTTCCTTTATAATCTCCTCCCAGCCTGACTCCACCCCAGGCCCTATCACTGAACACTATATTAACCTGTGCACTGCAAGCCTGCTTTGCTGATCAACGTGTTTGTTAGGCATTGTGTGTTTGGGTTCCTGCCTGCCGTGTGCTACGTCTGTCTCTCTGTTACGTTATTGGCTTGTCCCCGACCATCCCTGTCTGCTCGTGACCCTTGACCTTCGGCTCGTTCTTCGTTATCCTTGTCTGCTTGTGGCCCCTGACCTTCGGCTTGTTATTCGGTTCTCTCTATCGTGTGCTGCTGCTTCCCCTTATCCTACGGGGCGTGAGCTAGGTAACTCCAGGGGCCGCGACCTGGTCCCAGCCTGCAGCATAACATCCTCACCACTAGAGGCCCTGGAGAAGACCAGCTGGGTCTTAGACTCCGCGCCCTGGGGAATCTTGGCTCTCGCTTCCGTTGGGATCCCGGTTGTGCTCCTCTGGTCCCGCTTTCCACAACCACCCAGTTTCCTATCCACAGAAGCCAGCCATAGGGTTCACTACCTCGCGGTGCACTCCTGTCCCCCTACGGTGTGCATCTGTCACCTGGCCACAGGTGACCCTGACAGAGTGTCAGTGTCTTTTACTGTGCGAATCCTTGTTTCTAGGGACAGGGAAGGACAGTGAGGGAATTCTCCTTGTGCTATAGTGTGCTTTAAAAAAACATTTTTTCTAGGGACAGAAAACTATAGGTAGGAAGAGTGTCAGTTTCTTTCACTGTGATAATCCTTGTTTCTAGGGACAAAGAAGGAAAGTGAGTGAAATTCTCCTTGTGCTATAGTGTGCTTTAAAAAAACATTTTTTCTAGGGACAGAAAACTATAGGTAGGGAGAGTGTCAGTGTGTTTTACTGTGCGAATCCTTGTTTCTAGGGACAGGGAAGGACAGTGAGGGAATTCTCCTTGTGCTATAGTGTGCTTTAAAAAAACATTTTTTCTAGGGACAGAAAACTATAGGTAGGAAGAGTGTCAGTTTCTTTCACTGTGATAATCCTTGTTTCTAGGGACAAAGAAGGAAAGTGAGTGAAATTCTCCTTGTGCTATAGTGTGCTTTAAAAAAACATTTTTTCTAGGGACAGAAAACTATAGGTAGGGAGAGTGTCAGTGTCTTTTACTGTGCGAATCCTTGTTTCTAGGGACAGGGAAGGACAGTGAGGGAATTCTCCTTGTGCTATAGTGTGCTTTAAAAAAACATTTTTTCTAGGGACAGAAAACTATAGGAAGGAAGAGTGTCAGTTTCTTTCACTGTGATAATCCTTGTTTCTAGGGACAAAGAAGGAAAGTGAGTGAAATTCTCCTTGTGCTATAGTGTGCTTTAAAAAAACATTTTTTCTAGGGACAGAAAACTATAGGTAGGGAGAGTGTCAGTGTCTTTTACTGTGCGAATCCTTGTTTCTAGGGACAGGGAAGGACAGTGAGGGAATTCTCCTTGTGCTATAGTGTGCTTTAAAAAAACATTTTTTCTAGGGACAGAAAACTATAGGTAGGGAGAGTGTCAGTGTGTTTTACTGTGCGAATCCTTGTTTCTAGGGACAGGGAAGGACAGTGAGGGAATTCTCCTTGTGCTATAGTGTGCTTTAAAAAAACATTTTTTCTAGGGACAGAAAACTATAGGTAGGAAGAGTGTCAGTTTCTTTCACTGTGATAATCCTTGTTTCTAGGGACAGGGAAGGACAGTGAGGGAAATTCTCCTTGTGCTATAGTGTGCTAAAGCATTCCTCATCAACCATCTTTGAAATCCTTGTTTTTTTGGACAGTCAGGGAAATTGTCGTTGTGCTATTCTGTGCAAAAGCAATCATCCTCAACCATATTTAGAAATCCTTAAGTAAAGGGACAGAGAAGGACACCTGAAGGTAGCCCTTATTGCTTTTTTCCCATCTCCCTGCAGGCCATCTATTAGAATGTCTGGAAGGCAAACAAGGAGAGGCAGACAGTCAGGAGGCAATAAAAGAGGGCAAGCAGGCTCTGTGTCTGGGGGCAACAGTGCTGGTCGTGGACGCGGTGCATTGTCATCAGCACATGGCCATGGGACACGCTTGTCCTTCTTTTCGGCAGCTGGACATGTTGAGCCACATCATGCCGAAGACTTGGTAGAGTGGATGACCAAGCCCTCCTCCTCCTCCTCATCCTCTCTCACCCAGGCTCAGGGTACTGGAAAAGCAGCTGCCAAAGCGTCCTCTTCCCTGGTATCAATGTCAGACTCATCATCAGTCACTCCTTCCCTAGACCCACCATGTCCTCCTCCTGAGGAGTCCCCCGAACTGTTTGAGCACAGTGTTGGGTACATGCTCCAGGAGGATGCCCAGCGTTTCGAAGGGTCTGATGATGAAACCCAGCTACAGGAAGGCAGTAGCGTGAGAGCAGACAGAGGGGATGCTCAAGAAGGACACCAATCTGGCAGTCATGTTCCAGCAGCTGCAGCATACTGCCAGATTGGCTCCAGTGATGAGGAGGGAGGGGATGATGAGGTCACTGACTCCACGTGGGTGCCTAATAGGAGAGAGGAGGAGGAGGAGGATGAGGAGGAGGCACATCTCCAACGAGGCAGGATGCCCTTTGGTGGCCAGCGTAAGGGCAGTACACCGACGGAATCACACCGCAGAGCTCCGCCTGTGCAGGGCGCTGCCTCTGCCCGTCATTCAAAAAGTTCTTTGGTGTGGGCCTTTTTTGAGGCTAGTGCATCAGATCGCACAGCTGCTGTTTGCAACATATGTCTCAAGCGTATATCGCGTGGCCAAAACATCAGCCGCTTGGGTACCACATGCCTGACCAGACATATGTTGACCTGCCATGCAGCTCGTTGGCAAGCCTACCTCAAAGACCCACACCAAAGAACAAAGCGGACCTCTCCTTGCACCGCATCAGCTGGGATCTCCAACCCCACTATAACTTCAGTCCTCTCTGAAACATGCACTGAGAGGAATGAAGGTGTAGAATTAGGTGTGTCACAGCCAAGTACTTGCGGCCACTCTGCTAGCAGTACACCGACGTCCGATTCTAGCAGGCAAATTTCCCTGCCCCAGCTGCTGGACCGTCGAAAGAAGTTCACTCCCAGCCATCCACATGCCCAGCGGTTGAATGCTAGCTTGGCTAAATTGCTAGCGCTTCAACTGCTGCCTTTTCAGTTGGTAGACTCGGCCCCCTTCCGTGAGTTTGTGCAATGTGCGGTTCCTCAGTGGCAGGTTCCCAAACGCCACTTTTTCTCACGGAAGGCTATTCCGGCTCTCTACCGGCATGTGGAAGGCAATGTCTTGGCCTCGCTGGACAGGGCGGTCAGCGGTAAGGTGCATATTACCGCTGACTCATGGTCCAGCAGGCATGGACAGGGACGTTACCTTTCTTTCACGGCCCATTGGGTCACTCTTTTGGCAGCTGGGAAGGATGCAGGACAAGGTGCAGTAGTGTTGGAGGTTGTTCCACCGCCACGCCTCCAAAATGCTACTACTGGTTGTGACACACCTCTCTCCTCCACCCCCTCCTCTTCTTCTTCCTCCATGGCCTCTTCCTGTGGTTTGTCCTCGGAACCAGCGGTGCTCCGTAGGCGTTCAAGGGGCTACGCAAGTACGCAGGCAAAAAGATGCCATGCCGTGCTTGCGCTGGTGTGTTTGGGGGACAGAAGCCACACTGGGGCAGAGGTCCTGTCTGCTCTGCAGGGCCAGGCCGAGAGGTGGTTGACGCCACGCCAGCTTAAGCCAGGAATGGTGGTTTGCGACAATGGCACCAACCTCCTCTCCGCCCTCCGACAGGGACAACTGACCCATGTGCCCTGTGTGGCTCACGTCCTTAACCTGGTGGTGCAGCGGTTCTTGGGCAGGTACCCGGGCTTACAGGATGTCCTGAGGCAGGCCAGGAAAGTCTGTGTGCATTTCCGCAGATCTTATAATGCCAGTGCTCGCCTGGCTGAGCTGCAAAAGGAGTTGAACCTGCCCAAGAACCGCCTTATATGTGACATGCCCACCAGGTGGAACTCAACGTTGGCCATGCTGCAGCGGCTGCACACGCAGCAGAGGGCCATCAATGAGTACCTGTGCGACTACGGCACCAGGACAGGGTCAGGGGAGCTTGGTTTTTTTTCTCCACGCCAGTGGGGCATGATCAGGGATGCATGCACTGTCCTGGCACCATTTGAGGAGGCCACAAGGATGGTGAGCAGTGACAGTGCATGCATCAGTGACACTGTACCTCTTGTCCACCTGTTGGAGCACACGCTGCGTGGAATAATGGACAGGGCACTTGAGGCAGAACAGAGGCAGGAAGAGGAGGACTTCCTTGCCTCTCAAGGCCCCCTTTACCCAGACAGTGTTCCTTCTGTCCCACCCATCGCACAGGAAGAGGAGGAGGAGGAGGAGGAGGAGGAGGATTGTGTCAGCATGGAGGTGGAGGCTGGCACTCAGCATCATCAGCAGCAGTCTTTTAGGGATGATTTACAGTCCCAAGAAACCAGTGGACTTGTACGTGGCTGGGAGGAGGTGGCTGCGGATCATGTCGTCCTTAGTGACCCAGAGGACTCCGGAGCGAATGCCTCAGCAAACCTACGCTGCATGGCCTCCCTGATCCTGCAAAGTCTGCGGAAGGATCCTCGTATTCTTCGGATCAAGGAGAGGGACCATTACTGGCTGGCCACTCTCCTTGATCCACGGTACAAGGGTAAGGTTGCGGACCTTATGTTACCGTCACAGAGGGAGCAGAGGATGAGACAACTCCGGGAGGCCTTGCAGAAAGGTCTGTGCAACGCGTTCCCAGAGACTGGGAGGTTACAAACTCCTGGTCCTGGACAACAAGTTGCTGAGGCTTCGGCCAGTCAAAGAAGGAGCGGTGGGGAAGGTGGCCGTCTGACCGATGCGTTCAGACAATTCTTTAGTCCGCAGCCCCAAAGTATGATCGGTTCCAGCAACCATCGCCAGCGTCTGATAAACATGGTGCAGGAATATCTAGGGGCAAGGTCAGACTTGGACACCTTCCCCACCGAAAATCCTCTGGCTTACTGGGTCTTGAGGATGGATCACTGGCCAGAGCTTGCACAGTATGCAATTGAGCTACTGGCCTGTCCTGCATCCAGCGTTCTTTCGGAACGCACATTCAGTGCTGCTGGAGGATTTGTCACGGATCACAGGGTGCGCCTGTCCACCGACTCGGTTGATCGACTGACTTTCATCAAGATGAACCAGTCTTGGATCACCACCAGCTACCACACACCTGATGCTGATATAACAGACTAATTGATTTTAACATGTCACATCCCTTCAAGACTGATGCTGATGCTGAGTGCCTGTGCTGTTATGTTGACTGGCTATCCTCCTCCTCCGAGTCCTCAATGATACGATTGATGATGATAGCTTGGAAGATCATTTTTGTTTATGGGTGCCGCCACCAGTGGCTAAGGCCCAATTTTTCAGCCCCTGTTTTACAGGGGCGTGTAATTACAATTTTTTTAGCAATAATTTGCCATAGGGCTCATTGCTGTGCTCCAAGTACAGTATCTGTGAGGGGTTGGAGTGTTGTGGCACCAGTGCCTAAGGCCCAATTTTTCAAGCCCCTGTTTAACAGGGGCGTGTCATTACAATTTTTGAAGCAATACTTTGCAACAGGGCTCATTGCTGTGCTCCAAGTACAGTATCTGTGAGGGGTTGTAGTGTTGTGCCACCAGTGCCTAAGGCCCAATTTTTCAGCCCCTGTTCAACAGGGGCATGTAATTACAATTCTTGATCTAATAATTCACAGCAGGGCCCATTGCTGCACCCACCAAGAGTAACTCTGAGGGCTTACAGTGTTGTGGCAACGCCACCACCACCACCACCACGAAAGGCCCAATTTTTCAGCCCCTGTTCAAAAGGGGCATGTAATTACAATTCTTGATCTAATAATTCACAGCAGGGCCCATTGCTGCACCCACCAAGAGTAACTCTGAGGGCTTACAGTGTTGTGGCAACGCCACCACCACCACCACCACGAAAGGCCCAATTTTTCAGCCCCTGTTCAAAAGGGGCATGTAATTACAATTCTTGATCTAATAATTCACAGCAGGGCCCATTCCTGCACCCACCAAGAGTAACTCTGAGGGCTTACAGTGTTGTGGCAACGCCACCACCACCACGAAAGGCCCAATTTTTCAGCCCCTGTTCAAAAGGGGCATGTAATTACAATTCTTGATCTAATAATTCACAGCAGGGCCCATTCCTGCACCCACCAAGAGTAACTCTGAGGGCTTACAGTGTTGTGGCAACGCCACCACCACCACCACCATGAAAGGCCCAATTTTTCAGCCCCTGTTCAAAAGGGGCATGTAATTACAATTCTTGATCTAATAATTCACAGCAGGGCCCATTGCTGCACCCACCAAGAGTAACTGTCAGGGCTTACAGTGTTGTGGCACCAGCACCACCATCAAAGGCCCAATTTTTACTACCACTGTTCAACAATTAAATGTAATTAAAATTCCTGATATAATAGTTGACAGCAGGGCGTTCCAGCACCAACCAAGAGTAACTGTGAGTGCTTACAGTGTTGTGCCAACACCAACAACTAAGGGGCCTATTTCTGCAGAGTATAGACGGCAGGTCCCTACTTTCAAACATCCAACTTACAAACGACTCCTACTTGCAAACGCAAGAAGACAACAGGAAGTGAGAGGAAATCTACCACTAGGAAGGAAAATTCTCTCCTGTAAGAATAAATATGGGAGAAAGGTGTCTCCTCTGTACTGATGCTTTATCACCAATCCTTGTTTCAAGAAAAACACCACATTTCAAAAACAGTTGTCATTGGGACGGAAAGTGAGGTGAAATGTTCTGAACAGGGGCACAGACAGCAAAACAAATGTTACAGGGGTGATAACCCTTACCTATGTTTTCCAAAAAGTTTAAAAATAGATTTTTGGGCTGGAGCTACACTTAAACAATGTACCTGTTCAAAATTACAAACAGATTCTACATAAGAACAAACCTACAGTCCCTGTCTTGTATGCACCGCCTGTATACGGCTGTTCAGAGTATATAGGGCCTTTTTTATTTTATGTGCGGGGTTCCCCTTAATATCCATACAAGACCCAAAGGGGCTGGTAATGGGCTGGGGTAGGGGGGGGGGGGGGTCATGGGGTAGCTATGCCATTTTTCTTAAAGATTTTCATCCATATTACCGGGAGCAGACATTACATTAAAGCCGCAAGCAGTTTTAAATGGCTTTTTTTTCCTTTAGAAGTGTCATTTTGTGCAGGGACAGTTCTAAACACGGGAAACACGTGGCACTTCACAGGCATACTTTAGACACCCCCCAGGTACGATATTTAAAGGAATATTTGACTTTTTTTTTTTCACTTTATGCATCATTAAAATGACTGCTCCCGAAAAACGACCGTTTTTAAAACTTCTTTTTGCATTGATACATGTCCCCTGGTGCACAACCCGGGTTCCCAAACCCTTTTTAGGACAATAACATGCATAATAGTTGTTATAATTAGCACTTTAGAATTTGAACGTTCGCATCCATTGTATTTAATAGGGTTCTAATGTTCGTACGAACTTTCGGTCCGTTCGCGGGTTCTGGTGCGAACCGAACCCGGGGGTGTTCGGCTCATCACTAGAGGTGACCAAGAACCCGATGGTCACTCTGACAGAGTTCCAGCATTTCTCCATGGAGAGAGAAGAACCTTCCAGAAGCACATCGATCTCTGCAGCACTCCACCAATCAGGCCTGTTTGGTAGAGTGGCCAGACGAAAGCCACTGCTCAGTAAAAGACACATGACAGCCCGCCTGGAGCTTGCCAAAAGGCACCTAAAAGGACTCTCAGACCACGAGTAAAAAAATACTCTGGTCTGACGAAACAAAGATTGAACGTTTTGGACTAAATGGCAAGCGTCATGTCTGGAGGAAACCAGGCATCGCTCATTACCTGGCCAATACCATCCATACAGTGAAGCATGGTGGTGGCAGCATCATGCTGTGGGGATGTTTTTCCACAGGAGGAACTGGGAGACTAGTCAGGAGCGAGGGAAAGATGAATGCAGCAATGTACAGAGACATCCTTTTTTAAATCATATCTTTTTTTATTTTTATATGCAAACAACATTGAGACAATACAGACAAAATTATACAAACAGAATCACAATAAACAAAACACAACCCAAGAAAAAAAAAAAAAATACATCCTTGATGAAAACCTGTTCCAGAGCACTCTGGGCCCTTAGACTGGGGTGAAGGTTCATCTTCCAACAGAACAACGACCCAAAGCACACAGTCAACATAAAAAAGGAGTGGCTACGGGACAACTCTGTGAATGTTCTTAAGGGGCCCAACCAGAGCCCAGACTTAAACCTGATTGAACAACTCTGGAGAGATCTGAAAATGGCTGTGTACCGGCGCTTCCCATCCAACCTGATGGAGCTTGAGAGGTCCTCCAAAGAAAAATGGGAGAAGCTGCCAAAAAAAAAAAAAAAAGTACGCCAAGCTTGTAGCATCATCCTTAACCACTTGTCCCCCGCCCACTGTCAATTGACGGCGGGCGGAGGATACTCTCGTTCTGGGAGGACGTCATATGACGTCCTCCCTTTAAAACGAGCTAGGAGGCGCGCGCTCGCCGCCAGCGGCGCGCGCGCGCCCGCCGCGTTCACAAGGCCCCGGTGCGCGTGCCCGGCGGCCGCGATTGCCGCCGGGCACCCGCGATTGCCCGGGAAACGAGCAGGAAAGTGGATCTCTATGTGTAAACACAGAGATCCACGTCCTGTGAGGGAGAGGGGACCGATGGTGTGTCCCTTGTACATAGGGACAACCATCGGTCACCTCCCCCAGTCAGTCCCCTCCCCCCACAGTAAGAACACATTGAGGGAACATATTTAACCCCTTCCCGCCCCCTAGTGGTTAACCCCTTCCCTGCCAATCACATTTATACAGTAATCAATGCATTTTTATAGCAGGGATCGCTGTATAAACGTGAATGGTCCCAAAAATGTGTCAAAAGTGTTCGATGTGTCCGCCGCAATATCGCAGTCACAATAAGGCCTCATGCCCACTGGCGTTTTTACAGCTGTGTTTTTTGCAGCTTAAAAACGCCTGTCCATGTTATTGTAAATATTAATTTTTTTATTTTTAATTTTTTTTGGAAAAAAAAAAACGTCGGAGCTAAAAACGCGACCGCGCGTTAGTGCGCGTTTTTTGCGCGTTAGTGCGTGTTTTTGCACGTTTTTGCGCGTTTTTTGACGCTCGCGTTTTTTTCTGCCTAATTCTGACGCTGAGGAACGCACTGGTCCTGGGTTTTTTTTACAGCTTAAAAACGTCTATGCTATTTGCAGCTCAAAAACGTCTAGGTGGGCATGAAGCTATAGACTAACATGGACAGGCGTTTTTAAGCTGTAAAAAACGCTCAAAAACGCGGCTGTAAAAACGTCCGTGGGCATGAGGCCTAAAAAATCGCAGATCGCCGCCATTACTAATAAAAAAATAAAAATGCTATAAATCTATCCCCTATTTTGTACACGCTATAACTTTTGCGCAAACCAATCAATACGCGCTTATTGCGATTTTTTTTTTTTACCAAAAATATGTAGAAGAATACGTATCGGCCTAAACTGAGGAAAATTTTATTTAAAAAAAAAAATGGGTATTTATTATAGCAAAAAGTAAAAAATAGTGTTTTTTTTCCAAACTGGACGCTCTTCTTTTGTTTATAGCGCAAAAAATAAAAACCGCAGCGGTGATCAAATACCACCAAAATAAAGCTCTATTTGTGGGAAAAAAAGGACACAAATTTCGTTTGGGAGCCACGTCGCACGGCCGCGCAATTGTCATTCAAAATGTGACAGCGCTGAAAGCTGAAAAATGGCTTGGGCAGGAAGGGGGTTTTCGTGCACAGTAGGGAGGTGGTTAAAAAGACTTGAGGCTGTAATTAATGCCAAACGTGCTTCAAAAAAGTATTGAGCAAAGGCTGTAAATACTTAGGCCCCATGCACACGAGACGCAGGTGCAAACTCTGCTGAACACACGTTTTTAAACGCTGAAACCGGCGTTTAAAAACGCGCGTTTTGCCACGTTTGCGGCCGCGTTTAGCGGCGTTTTACCGCGTTTGCGTTTTATAAGCGTTTCATCATAGACCCTCCCTAAGCTCAAAAAACTGTAAATTTTAACCATTTCAGTCAGTTTGTGAGTCCAGAGTGAGTAGCAGCAGCTGAGAGAGCAGCAGTGTCCACGTCACCTGGCCACGTCACCTGCCACAAGTTGTGGATTGTCCACTTGCCACGTCACCTGGCCACGTCACCTGGCCACGTCAACTGCCACAAGTTGTGGATTGTCCACTTGCCACATCACCTGCCACATCACCTGGCCACGTCACCTGCCACAAGTTGTGGATTGTCCACTGGCCACATCAACTGGCCATATCACCTGCCACAAGTTGTGGATTGTCCACTTGCCACATCACCTGCCACGTCACCTGCCACGTCACCTGCCACAAGTTGTGGATTGTCCACTTGCCACATCACCTGCCACAAGTTGTGGATTTTCACTGGCCACGTCACCTGGACACATCACCTGCCACAAGTTGTGGATTGTCCACTTGCCACATCACCTGCCACGTCACCTGCCACGTCACCTGCCACAAGTTGTGGATTGTCCACTTGCCACATCACCTGCCACAAGTTGTGGATTTTCACTGGCCACGTCACCTGGACACGTCACCTGCCACAAGTTGTGGATTGTCCACTGGCCACGTCACCTGGCACAAGTTGTTGATTGTCCACTTGCCACGTTACCTGCCACAAGTTGTGGATTGTCCACTTGCCACGTTACCTGCCACAAGTTGTGGATTGTCCACTTGCCACGTTACCTGCCACAAGTTGTGGATTGTCCACAATGCAATGCAAGCAATTACAGTTTTATTTTATATTTTTTAATAGTTTTTCATCATTTGCCATCATTTTTGAGATTTCTAATGTTAAAAAATAGGTCACCTTTAAAAACGCTTATAAACGCAAACGCGGCAAAACGCAGGTACCGCGTTTAGCCGCGTTTATTGGCGTTTAGCGTCTGAAACGTGGAAAACTTTTGCGTCTGAACCTATTTTTTTGCTTCTGGAAAAACGAGGTTAAACGCAACTGCTTGTAAACGCCAAAAAACGAGAGTGTGTGCATGGACACATAGGATAACATTGAATGGGTTCAGGGGCAGTTGAAAAAAGCGTCCTACTGCCTCTGAACGCGTGTTTAACAGCAAATACCAGCGTCTCGTGTGCATGGGGCCTTACTGTGTTCGTTTTTTATTTTTAATAAATTTCCAAAGATTTCAAACAAACTTCTTTCATGTTATTTATGGGGTATTGTTTGTAGATTTTTAAAGAAAATAATGAATTTAATCCATTTTGGAATAAGGCTGTAACATAAAATTTGGAAAAAGTAAAAGCGCTGTGAATACTTTCCGGATGCAATGTACAGTCATGGCCGAAATTGTTGGCACCCCAGAAATTTTTCCAGAAAATCAAGTATTTCTCACAGAAAAGTATTGCAGTAACACATGTTTTGCTATACACGTGTTTATTCCCTTTGTGTGTATTGGAACAAAACAAAAAAGGGAGGAAAAAAAGGAAATTGGACATAATGTCTCACAAAACTCCAAAAATTAGCTGGTCAAAATTCTTGGCACCCTTAACTTAATATTTGGTTGTACACCCTTTGGAAAAAATAACTAAAATCAGTCGCCATCAGTAACCATCAATAAGCTTCTTACACCTCTAACCCGGAATTTTGGACCACTCTTCCTTTGCAAACTGCTCCAGGTCTCTCTTATTGGAAGGGCGCCTTTTCCCAACAGCAATTTTAGGATCTCTCCACAGGTGTTCAATGGGATTTAGATCTGGACTCATTGCTGGCCACTTTAGAACTCTCTAGCACTTTGTTGCCATCCATTTCTGGGTGCTTTTTGACGTATGTTTGGGGCCATTGTCCTGCTGGAAGACCCAAGATCGCGGACGCAAACCCAACTTTCTGACACTGGGCTCTACAGTGCGACCCAAAATCCTTTGGTAAGCCTCAGATTTTATGATGCCTTGCACACATTCAAGGCACCCAGTGCCAGAGGCAGCAAAACAACCCCAAAACATCGTTGAACCTCCACCATATTTCATTGTAGGTACTGTGTTCTTTTGTTTATAGGCCTCATTCCGTTTTCGGTAAACAGTAAAATGATGTGCTTTACCAAAAAGCTCTATCTTGGTCTCATCTGTCCACAAGACGTTTTACCAGAAAGATTTTGGCTAACTCAAGTACTGTGAGGGGGTTAACTCGGTAGCGGGTGTGTGTGACCCCCTGGTTGGGCTCCCCACACAAAAACAGGGCCAGCAGACGGAGGTTGTGGTTTTCAAAATCAAAAGGTGCGGTTTATTTCTCTATGTACAGTGACAAAAACACAGCAAAGCCAAAAAGAAACATAAACAAAATAAATCCTGGTCAGCTTGACCTCTGACTAAACATGCAGGTTTCCTAAACTAACAACTGGGATCAGCCTGGTGCTGTCCTAGTCCCTAAGTCCCTGGTTTAGTAAAAGTCCAAACAAATAGCCACACAGGCTTTGCCTCACGGCACAGGGGTTCACTCTCCCTAGACAGTCCACACAGGTCTGGGTCCAGGCATGAGCTAACACCTAATGAAGCTGGGAGTTTTTATAGAGGCCTTAAATGAGCTGACAAGCTTCAGCTGGTCTCATCAACTCCCTGCCTGTACGACGCCCAGCCCTCTCCCTAGAGGTATGAGTCATCCATGAGCCCACTAGCCTCAGCTGGGCTTCATCAACTCCCTCCCTAGTTGTATAAGTCGGCATAAAGCCTGAATCTGGGAGAAATATATCTACCCCCCTGGATGCAACCAGGTGACTTTACCTTCCTGCTGTCACATACCCCCCCCCCTCTTGTTTTAACCTTGGGGTTGGAACACCAGCAATCAGGCATTCATGTACTCGAGACAAAGCATCCACATTCCCCATTTGAACGCCAGGGCGATGCTTTACTGTGAAGTTGAATTCCTGTAGGGCCAGGAACCACCTATTCACTCTTCTATTTGTCTCCTTGTTTTGAGCCATCCACTTTAACGGAGCGTGATCCGTAACCATGTCAAAGTGCCTACCTAGCAGATAGTACCGAAGGGAATCTAGAGCCCACTTCACCGCTAAACACTCCTTTTCAACCGTGGCGTAATTTACCTCATGGGACTTCAACTTCCTGCTGAGGTAAATGACTGGGTGCTCTTCCCCGTTCCAGACCTGGGACAATACTGCTCCTAACCCCACATCTGACGCATCACTTTGTACGACAAAGTCTTTAGAGAAGTCGGGTGAGTACAACACTGGCTGGCTACATAAGGCTTGTTTCAAGAATTGGAATGCTGCCTCAGCCTCGGGGGTCCATTTAATCATGACCGACCCTTTCCCTTTCGTCAGGTTGGTTAGGGGCACAGCCTTAGAAGCAAAGTGGGGAATGAAGCGCCGATAATAACCCGCGATTCCCAGAAAGGCCCGTACCTGCTTCTTGCTGTTGGGACGTGGCCAACTCTGGATGGCCTCGACTTTGTTGAGTTGGGGTTTTATCACTCCCCTGCCAATGGTGTACCCAAGATATTTGGCCTCCTCCTGCCCAATGGTACACTTCTTGGGGTTAGCCGTAAACCCCGCTTCCCGGATAGAGTCTAGGACTGCTTGCACTTTTGGCAGATGTGAGGCCCAATCTGTGCTATGGACAATTACGTCATCCAGGTAAGCCGCAGCATACTTCCGATGGGGCCTCAGTATCTGGTCCATTTTCCGCTGGAATGTGGCCGGCGCATTCTGTAACCCGAACGGCATTCTCTTATATTTGAACGGCCCGTCTGGGGTTACAAATGCGGTTTTCTCTTTGGCCGACTTGGCCAGGGGAATTTGCCAATACCCTTTTGTGAGGTCAAGAGTCGTCATGTATCGGGCTGTTCCCAGCCGGTCGATCAACTCATCTATACGTGGCATGGGGTAGGTGTCAAATTTTGTAACTTTGTTCAACTGACGAAAATCGTTACAAAATCGCCAGCTCCCATCCGGTTTAGGCACCAACACAATGGGACTAGACCAATCACTTTGGGACTCCTCTATCACCCCTAAGTTCAGCATTTTCTGTACTTCCTCCCGTATTGCCTCCCGTCGGGCCTCTGGGATCCGATAGGGTTTTAACTTCACCCTTTCACCGGGCGGGGTAATAATATCATGCTCTACCCCAGATGTTTGTCCCGGCAGCTCAGAGAACACCTCCTTGTTGCGAAGCACAAACTCCTTAACCTCCTGTTGTTGGGGTTGTGACAAGGTGGTTGCTATTCCAACCTCCGGAATCACGCAACCAGTTTGAGCTGGTGACCAAGTTTCAGCGACTAGGGACTCTCTATCCCTCCAGGCTTTCAACAGATTAACGTGATATATCTGTTCGGGCTTTCGCCTTCCTGGTTGTCTGACCTTGTAATTCACTTCGCTCACTTTTTCCATTATCTCGTAGGGGCCTTGCCATTTGGCAAGGAATTTACTTTCAACCGTAGGGACCAGTACCAATATCCTATCCCCCGGGGAAAAGGTACGGGTCTTGGCTCCACGGTTGTACACTCTCTGCTGTGCCAACTGCGCTTGGGCCAAATGTTCCTTCACGATGGGCATTACCTGTGCAATTCGATCTTGCATCAGGGCGACATGCTCAATCACACTCCTGTGGGGAGAACTCTCACTTTCCCAAGTTTCCTTGGCAATATCCAACAGCCCTCTTGGGTGTCTCCCATACAGTAACTAAAAGGGGGAGAATCCCGTAGAGGATTGGGGCACCTCCCTAATAGCAAACATCAAATAAGGAAGTAGACAGTCCCAATCCTTTCCATCTCTATCCACCACTTTCTTCAACATTTGTTTTAGGGTTTTGTTGAATCTTTCAACCAGCCCATCGGTTTGGGGGTGATACACAGATGTACGCAATTGCGTCACTTTGAACAATTTACACAGCTCTTTCATAACCCGGGACATAAAGGGTGTACCTTGGTCCGTAAGCAGTTCTTTACAAATACCCACCCAGCTAAAAACAAGAGATAGCTCTTTGGCTATGGTTTTGGCCGAGGTATTTCTGAGAGGGATCGCTTCTGGATAACGGGTGGCATAGTCCATTATAACCAATATGTACTGGTGCCCCCTAGCGGACTTGATTATAGGACCTACCAAATCCATTGCGATTCTCTCAAACGGGACCTCAATGATGGGTAGAGGGACCAGCGGGCTACGGAAATGTGGCATCGGGGCCGACCTCTGACACACAGGGCAGGAGGAACAATAATTTTCTATGTCCTTCATCACCCCAGGCCAATAGAATCTCTGTAATACCCTCTCTCGGGTTTTCTCTGCCCCCAGATGACCTCCAAGAATGTGCCCATGGGCCAACTCCAACACCAACTTCCTGTAAGGTTTGGGCACCACAAGCTGCTCAACGGTTTCTTCTGCCCTTTTTGCCACCCGATACAGTAGGTCCTTCTCTACGCTGAAGTATGGGTAAGTGCAGGTATTATCTGGGTTCACTAACTCGCCATCTATTTCCACTACGTTTTCCCGTGCCTTTATTAGGGCGGGGTCTTTTAACTGTTCTGTGGGAAAATTTTCCCTGTGAACCTCCAGATCAGAAAACTCCACAGACGGTAGGTTTTCGTCTGAGGAGGTGGGCTCCTCTCCAGTTTCTTGAGTCTCGCCTGCCAATACTGATAAGGGAAATTCTGGAGAGTCCTCACCACTCTCAGAGGAGTTCTGGCTATCACATTCCTGGTACATAGGGGCACCAGTGGGGGGCTCAGGATCATCCCACAGTTCCCAGAACTTCGGAAAATCCCTTCCCACAATGGCATCATGCGGTAATTGAGATACTAACCCCACTGGATGAGAGAGGGTACCTTTGGGGGTCTCGAAACACACTGTAGTCACTGCATACTCTCGGGTGTCCCCATGCACACAAATAACAGCTACCTTGCTATTCCCAGAGACCTCTGTTTTAACTAATTCAGCCTTTATCAGGGTCACAAGGCTACCTGAATCCAGTAATACCACAACATTTCTACCATTAATACACATTTTGCATAAATGTTTCTCAGTTCCCCGAATGGCAGTGCATGCGACTGTCGCACACAGCGACTGACGTCTGTCCGTCAGAAAGTCACATTGCATGGGTTCCTCCACAACTGGGCAATTTGCTGCAATATGTCCCGCTTGCCGGCAGCGGTAGCAAACAATCCATTTGGCTGCCTCTTGAGCCCCTGACTTCCCAGGCTGTTCTCGCCAAACTTTGGGTAGAGCTCCCACCCTCTCACTCTCTCCACCCTCACCCCTTGGAATCCTCTTATCCACCCCTGGGGATGGTCTGGTCTTAGGGTGGAAAGTCCGAGAGTCTCTGGAAGAGGCCGTCAGGTTCTCTGTAGCCAAGTATCTCTCTACACGATCCACAAGTTTACCGGCCGTTTCTGGGTCTCCATGGCTTACCCACTTTTGAATGGCGGTAGGAAGAGCTCTCAAGAAACGATCCATCACAACACGTTCCACAATCTCCGGTGCGGACAAAGTCTCTGGCTGTAGCCACTTCCTGCTCAGGTGAATGAGATCATACATTTGAGACCTGGGGGGTTTTCCAAGCTGGAAAGTCCAGTTATGCACACGCTGAGCCCGGACAGCCAGGGTGACACCCAGCCTTGCCAATATTTCAGCTTTTAGCATCACATAGTCTTTTGCTTGGTCAGGCTCTAGGTCATAGTAAGCCTTCTGCGATTCACCAGTTAACAGAGGAGCCACCAGTCCAGCCCACTGCTCCTCAGGCCACTTTTCTCTTTCAGCAGTCCTTTCAAATGTGGTCAAAAATACCTCTGGATCATCCTCTCCAGTCATTTTTGTCAATAAACGACTCACCCCAAAGGACGCGGTATTAGTGGGACGGCTTTCCTCACTGGTCTGCGGACGTTGCTGCATTACTGCTTCCATTTGTTGTAGTCTCTGCTCTTGCTTCTGTAACAGGTCTATGAAGCGGGCCTCAGATTGCTGCTGGGCTTGTTGATGAGCTTGCTGCTGGGCTGCAAGGCTCCTTTGCAAACCTGCATTTGTCTGCTGTTGATTGGCATTTGCTAGAGCCAGCTGTTTCAGTATCTCCTCCATGCTGGCTTAAAAAAAACTGCCACTGGTTCTCCACCAACTGTGAGGGGGTTAACTCGGTAGCGGGTGTGTGTGACCCCCTGGTTGGGCTCCCCACACAAAAACAGGGCCAGCAGACGGAGGTTGTGGTTTTCAAAATCAAAAGGTGCGGTTTATTTCTCTATGTACAGTGACAAAAACACAGCAAAGCCAAAAAGAAACATAAACAAAATAAATCCTGGTCAGCTTGATCTCTGACTAAACATGCAGGTTTCCTAAACTAACAACTGGGATCAGCCTGGTGCTGTCCTAGTCCCTAAGTCCCTGGTTTAGTAAAAGTCCAAACAAATAGCCACACAGGCTTTGCCTCACCGCACAGGGGTTCACTCTCCCTAGACAGTCCACACAGGTCTGGGTCCAGGCATGAGCTAACACCTAATGAAGCTGGGAGTTTTTATAGAGGCCTTAAACGAGCTGACAAGCTTCAGCTGGTCTCATCAACTCCCTGCCTGTACGACGCCCAGCCCTCTCCCTAGAGGTATGAGTCATCCATGAGCCCACTAGCCTCAGCTGGGCTTCATCAACTCCCTCCCTAGTTGTATAAGTCGGCATAAAGCCTGAATCTGGGAGAAATATATCTACCCCCCTGGATGCAACCAGGTGACTTTACCTTCCTGCTGTCACAGTACATTTTGGCAAACTGTAGTCTTTCTTTTTTATGTCTCTGTGTCAGCAGTGGGGTCCTCCTGGGTCTCCTGCCATAGTGTTTCATTTCATTTAAATGACGACGGATAGTTTGCGCTGAAACTGATGCTCCCTAAACCTGCAGGACAGCTTGAATTTCTTGTTTGGGGCTGCTTATTCACCATCCGGACTATCCTGCATTGCAACCTTTGATACATTTTTCTCTTCCGTCTACGCCCAGAGAGATTAGCTACAGTGCCATGGGTTGCAAACTTCTTGATAATGTTGCGCACTGTGGACAAAGGCAAACCTAGATCTCTGGAGATGGACTTGTAACCTTGAGATTGTTGATATTTTTCCACAATTTTGTCTCTCAAGTCCTCAGACAGTTCTCTTCTCCTCTTTCTGTTGTCCATGCTTAGTGTGGCACACACAGACACACAATGCAAAGACTAAAGCTGGCCATACACTATACGAAAAATCGTCCGAAATTCGATCATTTAGACAGTTTGTTTGTTTTTCGGACAGTTAATGGGCACAAAATCGATAAACGTTGGGACATTTTTGAGCCAAAAAAACGAAGGACAAGTTTGGAAATTTTCTGCCGAACGAACAAATTGAAAGGTTATTGTGTTTCGCGTCCGACCTGTCTGCACTAGGTATATGTAAAAAAAACGAACCAATTTTTTTTTATTTATGTCCTGTGAACGTTTTATCGGTCATTACATGATGGCACCATCGTTTGCGCTCACGGCCGAATGTTCGTTTTTCGTAAAAAGGGGTTTGGCCGATTTTTTGTATAGTGAACTTCTCTCCTTTTTATCTGCTTTCAGGTGTGATTTTTATATTGCCCACACCTGTTACCTGCCCCAGGTGAGTTTAAAGGAGCATCACATGCTTGAAACAATCTTATTTATCCACAATTTTGAAAGGGTGCCAAGAATTTTGACCAGCCCATTTTTGGAGTTTTGTGTGACATCATGTCCAATTTGCTTTTTTTCCTCCCTTTTTTTGTTTTGTTCCAATACACACAAAGGGAATAAACATGTGTATAGCAAAACATGTGTTACTGCAATACTTTTCTGTGAGAAATACTTGATTTTCTGGAAAAATTTCTGGGGTGCCAACAATTTCGGCCATGACTGTATGTACAGCTTACTGATCATGCGAATATACCATGAGCTGTATATAAATAATTTTTATTAGGGGGTTCACTGAGATCCATAAATTAATTCAAGGGTTTCTCCATGGTAAAAAAAAGTTGTAAAAAGCTGCTTTAATGACATTGAATAGCTGAAGTCTGTTGATTTCCCTTTTTTAAACCTCTTGGCACTGATAGCAGGCAAATATCCAGCCTCTCGACAGGTGGGCCTTGGTGCCGAGGAGCCACATATTTTCGTGCAATATTGCAAAAACAGCTGTGCTGGGAGCGCGCTCCCTGTACGCTTCCGGCACAGTTACCAGCAGCTAACGGAAAGCTTTCCAATTAGGTGACCGCCATAACAGCCAATAACGGTGGTTACATTATCATAAATCCCGCCTCGCCCTCTGGCATCTAAAAACCCCTTTAAGGGGCGAGAAGTGCCGGTGCCAACTGGTTATACAGCCTATGGATGATTATTTTTTTTCCAGTCAATCAGCAGGTTGAATGAAAAAAATTACTCAATTCCCCCATTCAAACATTCGAGATGGATGGGAAAATCTTCCCGCTGGCTTTTGTAATTTGACAATGGTGAGACGACCCCATGGTCAGAATATACCGATCATCGTAGGTGCTGATCGAGTGGCAAAAATCCGATAGGGCGGTTGTACAGAAGTCGATCGGTAGATCAACTTCTGTACAGCTACCTTGCACATACATAGATAGAAATTTGTCCTTTTCATGCTGAACCAGCCAAATTTCGATCCATGTATGGCCGGTTAGTTAGTTATCTAGCAGAAGATAGTCTTCTTGAGCCTCTATGTTTACCAGCAAGTTCCCAAGGAACATAAAGTTAGGCCCCTTTCACACTGGGGCGGGCAGGTGCGCTGGCGGTATAGCGGCGCTATTTTTAGCGCCGCTATACTGTCGTTTTTACCGTGATATTCGGCCGCTAGCTGTGCGGTTTTAACCCCCGCTAGCGGCCAAAAAAGGGTTAATACCCCCACAAACCGCTGCTACAGCAGCGGTTTGCGGGCGGTATAGCCGCGGTGTCCCATTGATTTTAATGGGAAGGAGCGGTACACACACCGCTCCTTCACCGCTCCAAAGATGCGGCTTGCAGGAGATTTTTTTTCCTCCCGCCAGCGCATTGCCTCAGTGTGAAAGCCCTCGGGTTTTCACATTGAGAATGCTGGGGCAGGATTATTTCAGGCGTTATTTATGCGCTATTTTTAGCGCTAAAACGCCTGAAATACGCTTCAGTGTGAAAGGGGCCCAAGTCCCTTACTTACAAACGAGTTCCATTCTGGGAGCTCTTTCATAAGTTCAACTTGTTTGTAAGTTCAGCAAAGATCAGTGCTTGAAGACAAAGGCTGCGAGCGCTTTTCAGTGTGTTCTGGTGGGGGGGAGCCCCCTGTCAGAACACAAATGCACAGCATTGCAGATCGCGATCTTTCAGGTTTTTTTCGTCCAGCCCGCTGGGTTGAATGCCGCGTACACACGATCGGAAATTCGGACAAGAAAAACGTGTTTTTTTTTCCAACGGAATGTTGGCTCAAACTTGTGTTGTATACACATGGTCACACAAAATTCTGACCGTCAAGAATGCGGTGACATACAACACTACAACGAGCCGAGAAAAATTAAGTTCAATGATTCTGAGCATGCGTCAAATTGATTCAGAGCATGCGTGTTTTTTTTGCGCGTCGGAATTGCATACAGACGATTGGAATTTCCGACAAGAACTTTTCTTGTCGGAAAAATTGAGAACCAGTCGGAAATTTAGACAGAAAAAGTCAGATGGAGCCTACACACGGTCAAAATTTCTGACCAAAAGCTCACATCAAACTTTTCTTGTCGGGATTTCCAATCGTGTGTACGAGGCAAAAGTGTGTGTGCCCAGCTTTAAAGGATTGGCCATGCTCCTATCTGTGAAAGTTCGTAAGTAGAATGTTCGTATCTAGGGGACTTACTGTATAGGGCTTTTATGGGACAAACTCATAAAAAAAAACAGGCCAGGGTCCAGGTGTGTTATCAGATGTGAGTTTGGAAAAAGTCCCTCTACAAACATCTTGCTTTGCCTGTTTTTAAGCTTTCAACTACAGTACATGAGTTTAATTGCTTGGTTGTAGAAGGTTAAAAAGACAAAAAATACCACCTGGTTAAGGCCTTATAGGGCGACTCGAGAGTTGTGACAGTAATAGTGCAAGTGGCAATGGTGGACCATGTGCCAGACCATTCGTCCTCCATTTTATGAGCTTTAAGATCTGCCTCCCATCTCGCCACGTAGGTGTGGACATGCAGTTTTATTCAAACGGCAACACAAATATAGGGTTGCACAAAGTTTTTCAAAAGGGTTCAACAACATATTTGGAGGTTTATGCCAGCCATATATAGTCATATTACCTCGATTCCCCCATCAACACAGTCAGTGTTGATGGGATGGCTTCCCTGCTGGGAGAACACACTGATTATTCCTAGCGGCTATGACCGCTGGCAATAATCACATGAAAAATCCAACATGAAGACTGTACCCATCGAACAACTTGGGTACGATCAGCCTGCCCATACATGGTTCGAATCTCAGTCGGTCCCCGCTGAACCGTCCAAAATTCTAATTGTCTATGGCAGGTTTAAGTTTATACAAAATGGAACTTGTTATTGGATATTGTTATATTTAGCTGTCTGCTGTATGAGTTAGCTGATTAATATGGACACAGTAGTCACTCCACTGTGATGGACATTACATGAGACAATTAGCAAGATGAGAAAGACATGCATACTGTTTGTCCATTGCTCTCCATCATGCAGGAAGTTGGATTGCATCAGATATATGGCTTGAAAATACATTTATATTGAGGTTTGAATACTTGTTTTATATAACGATAAAGAGAAATCAACAGTATCTATCAATCCAAATGAATCTTTCACTGTTCAGTATATTAGAAATGACTGATCTGTACAGATCATTCTACTTAATATGTTATCATTGCTCTTAGCACAGCAAGAGTATATCAGACCGAGTGTGTCTGTGATTTTCCTGTTTACCCAGTGCTATTAGGAAACTATTGTTTAGTGTCACAATTGTCAGAATACTGTGTAGCGGGGTATCGTTTTCACCCGCAAGACTACAGTTCCCAGCAAGCTTTAAGGCACCCAGGGTGCATTTCCCCGCGCAAGGACTGCTGGGGTGGACTTTAAAAGGGAGAGGAGGGGCCTATTTCTTTCTCTTGGAACGCCGCCCTCCTTGCAAGAGGATCCCTGCACTCACCTGCTGCGCGTGCTAGGCCTGAAGCCTGGGCCTCGCACTTCGTTCCAGAGAGCCTTCCGTTCCGCTGAGGAGCCTGCGAAGCATCCGATCCACCTGAGGTGCCACCATCTTCTGGAGGACCGAAGACACAGTGCATTGTGGGCACTGTGAAGCCACTCACAGTAGCGGAGGAACCGGACAGGAGTCGGTCCGGTCGGGGTGAGAGAGTGCCAGCTCAGAACCACATCTAAGTAACTTTGTTGCCTAATAACTTTGCGTAGGCCCATCATTGACCACAGTTATACTTTGGAGAGACTGTTTTCCTGAACTGAGTTTGTTCAGTCTCTCCAGCTTTGCCAAGTTAGTGATTATCTGCTACCCCTATTGGATTACAGTTTGTTTCTTATGTGCACCACCGACAGTTGCTAGCGAAGATTCTTCAAAAATCCATAACCCAAGTTATAGTCAGGCCTGACTGGGTAGTAACGGACATTGCTGGGCGCCATTTTTATGCTCATGAGGGAGGATAGCTGCAGCGGGGTTAATATATGTTCATTGCATTGTTGAATGTCATACCTTTTTATTGTGTGCACCTATATTGCAGGGATCTGCATAAGATATTGTATACAAATTACCTTTTATATTTTTCCCTATAGTAAAAAGTTATAATTAAGTAATTTGGTTGTGAGTGTCAATTACTGTGCTTGTATACAAAGGGGGTTGTACCGTATAATAGTATAGAGGTAATACAGTTATACCACTTTCCCCTTTCCTAGCTGTGTCACGAGAGGTTAGAGTCGATTGCCAGGGGTTGATAGTGGTGCATTACAGGGCCCAAAACAAACAAGCAGCCCTCTTAAGCTGAGGGTATCGCTACACGTGGGGGCTCGGTCCGGGACCCTTGTATATTGCACCCTGCAATCAAGGCGGTCTGAAATACCAGCATGGACTCGCAGACAGTGACACAATGGTGCGCAGAGGAGACTGTGGATCCACTCCGGGCGGTAGCTATTGAACTCCCGGGAGGGATCCAGGAAAAAGAAGAGGTAAAGCAGCTAATAATGTCAATATCCCCAAACTGGAAAGCATGGGCGGTGGATGTAAAGACAGATATGTCGGGGGCATATGCACTAATAGAATGGACAAGAGGAATCCCAGAAGAGTTCAAAGGGCAGATTGTAAAAGACATAGATGACAGAACGTATCGCTTAGTGCATACTGGGGCTGTGAAGAAAGAGTCTCCACAGACCTCCCCGCAGCTATCTCCGTCATTCTTCTCCAAAATGGGAGGCAGTAGTGAAACGAAAGCCCCAAAGTCACCTCTCACCGCCATAGGGCCGGAACTGCTAACTGCGTTGGGAGACTTTGTTGTTAAGTGTCAAAAAAACAACACGTTGCATGTGGAAGCTGGGTACCGGAAACACCAGGTGTTTTCAGGAACACAACCTGTGCCACCCGGGGAGGAAGATTTCGATACTTGGATTGAGCAGGCAATGCAGGCAGTAGAAGGTTGGGAAGTCCCAGAAGCGCAGAAGAAGCAGCGCATCAGTGAGAGCTTGAAGGGTCCTGCCGCTGACGCTGTGAAAAATCTTAGGTGCAGCAATACTGTGTGTACGGCAATGGATTATTTGTCTATGTTGCAGGAGGAATTTGGCCAGCTGGAGAAGGTGTCGGAGCTGATGTATCAGTTTGAACAAACCTTCCAACAGCCGAGGGAGAAGTTGTCCGAGTATGTCCGGAGACTGAATAGAATGCTGTGCCAGATTGTACTGAGAAAAGGAATGCAGTTACAGGTTATAGATGCTACCAGGATGAAGCAGATCCTAAGGGGAGCCTTACGGTCGGATCCAGTTTGGTTTCACCTGAAGACCTCTGACGGAGTCATGGCTCTGAATTACACAGACCTTGTGCGGATCATAAGGGACGAAGAGGCTTTGATGAAGGATCAAGAGGGGGTTAAGAAAACCACCCCACCTGTTTCGGTGGGAGTCAGAACGACAGTGGTTACACAACGTGACCAAGAAGTAGAAACCTTGAAGTCTTAAATTGCCCAAGTACTGGACTTATTGAACTCTTTATTGGCAAAAATCTCGGGAAACAAGGAAAAGGAAGAGATCCGGAAGGAGCCGGACCGGAATGTCCCTATTCCAACATCCCCAAAAATAAGGAAGGAGATTATCTGCTTCAATTGTGGAGGAATTGGTCACCCAGAAAGAGTGTGTACCAGCCCAGCCGGCGGAAAACTTCAGAGGGCCCCGGTGAAGGAGTCAGCCGGGCGCCCGCTACCTACAGAAAGCTCCAAGAAGATCCAAAGACAAGCAGAGCAAAAAGAGAAGGGTAACAATGCCCCTCCTAAAAACTCCCATACTGTCTGTCGGGAGTTGCAATTTGACAACCAGAAAAAGATCAATGCATACCAGGTTCAAAAAGGGTTGAGGTCCAGAGAGAAATGGAAAAAGAAAAAAAAAACACTGGAAAAATCACGGAGTCCAAAGAAGAAAATACCTCCTAAGAGGTTCCCGGATAAATTAGTTGGACCCTCCCCTTTAGTCTCCGTTCAAGTGGAGGGAGTCTACACAAAGGCACTCTTAGACACAGGAGCTCAAGTGACTCTATTATACAGAGACTTTTATCAGAAGCATTTGAGTCATGTGCCTTTGCAGAAGTTGGAGGACCTGAAGATTGGGGGAATTGGCACTCGCAGTTTCCCCTACGACGGTTATGTTTCAATCAGGCTGGCCTTTGACCCCTCTGTGACCGGAAAGGCCGAAGTATTTGACACCCTGGCCGTGGTTTGCCCTCGTCCACGAGGAGCCAACACGATGTCCATGTTGATAGGGACCAACACTGACTTGGTCCGGAGACTGTTGACTCCGTTAGTGCAAGAACGGAGTTCTCCCAGACAGAATATTCACCCCATGCTGCAACAGGTCTACCAGAAGATGATCCTGGAGAAAAAAGCCCCGGAAGAGGGGGTGGGAAGAGTCTGGAGACTGTCTAGAAGAGAGAAGATACTGCAGCCTGGTGAGGTGACCTGTCTTCAGGCTACAGTAAAACTCTCCTGGGAGCAGCCGGGTCCCTTTGTAGTTGTGGAACCAGACCCCTTTACTACTCACCAAGGATTGGAAGTACTCCCTGAAGTGGTCCCGTTGAGGGCACTGAAGAAAGCCAAGGGACAGATTCCAGTGAGTGTCAAAAATGTTACAAATTCTCCTGTGAAGATCCCAGCCCGGGTGCTACTGGGCAAGGTGAATCCTGCTACCCCAGTGGCCTTGTCTGAATTAGGGTCCAAGGGAGGAGAAGCCACCCTGGAGGAGCTCTGCCTTGAAGATACCGCCTTGCCTCTGAAATGGAAGGAGAGAGCCAAGGCTCAGATGACTCGGTGGAGAAGAATATTCTCAGAAGATGAGTTTGATGTGGGGTGTGCGAGAAGTGCCATCCATAAAATTCGCCTTCAAGAAGACAAACCCTTTCGGGAGAGGGTCCGAAGGGTTCCACTGGCTGACCTGGAAGACTTGCGTGAGCAGTTGGCAGCGCTAAAGAGGAGAGGGGTCATCCGAGAGTCCAGAAGTCCATATGCTTCCCCCATCGTGGTGGTAAGGAAGAAGAACGGGTCGCTGAGACTCTGCATAGACTACAGGACTCTTAACAGGAGGACCATACCCGACCAGTACACTACCCCCAGGATAGAAGATGCGTTGCACAGTCTGTCTGGGGCCAAGTGGTTCAGTGTCATGGACCTGAAGAGTGGGTATTATCAGATCCCAATGCACCCTGAAGATAAGGAGAAGACGGCCTTCATCATCCCAGTGGGATTCTATGAATTTATTAGGATGCCCCAAGGCCTGTCAGGAGCCCATGCTACCTTCCAGAGGTTGATGGAGAAGACCGTTGGGGACATGAATCTGATCGAAGTCCTGGTGTACCTAGACGACATCATTGTCTTTGGGAAGACTTTGGAGGAGCATGAAGAGAGATTGGAGAAAGTCCTGAAGAGACTTAGTGGGACTAAAACTCTCCAGAGAAAAATGCCAGTTCTACCAGTCCTCGGTCCACTATCTGGGGCACATAGTATCTGCTGAAGGAGTGTCTACAGACCCTGATAAACTGGAGGCAGTCACCTCCTGGCCCAGACCAACTACAGTGACTGAGCTCAGATCATTCCTAGGCTTCTGTTCCAACTACCGTAGATTTGTGGAAGGATTTGCAAAAATTGCCAAACCCCTAAATGAGCTACTGAAGACGGAAGGAGAGGAGGATGATACTGGCCCCAGGAAGCCTGGAGAGTCCGTGGAAGACCAGTGGACAGGGGAGTGTGAAGAAGCCTTGCAGATGTTAAAGAAGAGTCTTACCACTGCACCAGTCCTGGCCTATGTTGATCCCAAAAAGCCATATGAACTGCATGTAGATGCCAGCCATGATGGTCTAGGAGGGGTGCTATACCACAAATATGAAGGGCAGTTGCGCCCAGTTGCCTACGTTAGTAGAAGTCTGGCACCCGCAGTGAAGAACAACCCCACTCACAAGTTGGAGTTCCTGGCCCTAAAGTGGGCAGTCGTCGATAAACTCAGAGATTACCTGTATGGAGCTGACTTCACAGTAAAGACTGACAATAATCCACTCACCTATCTCTTCACCACAGCCAAGCTGGATGCCACTGGTCACCGTTGGTTAGCAGCCCTAGCCGGATTCAACTTCAGCCTGAAGTATAGGCCCAGAGCTGGGACCTGTGATGCAGACGCATTGTCCAGAAGAGGCCACGCACCCACCCACCATCCAGAAGATTGGACCCAGGTAACCCCAGATGGGGTACGGGCCTTGTGCCAAGGAGTACAGCTTCAAGCTAGTGGTGGGTCAAGCGCTGAAGAGATCGGTGTTTCTGCAGTGGGGGTGCCCAAGTGTTACTGCAATGTGACCCAAGTCGGAGAGGATGACCTGCCCAAATTGTCCAAAAAGGATTTAAGGAAAGACCAGTTGGAAGATCCGTGGGGAAGATTAGCACTGGAGACATTGGAAGACCAGGATCCAGGCAGACTTCTGAAGGACCCCTCAAAGGTGGCCCGGCTGGTCCACAAGGAATGGGACATGTTGCAGGTGCATCAAGGGGTGGTCTACCGAAGGGGCCCCTCTGATGACCTAGAAGAAAAGTGGCAGCTGTATCTGCCGGAAAAATACAGAAGAACTGTTTTGGCTGCCCTACATGATAATCATGGCCACTTGGGGGCTGAACGAACATTCCAGCTTGTAAGGGATAGGTTTCTATTGGCCTTGTATGCGGGCTGAAGTGGAGGAGTACTGCCACTCTTGTGCATGCTGTATCCAGAGAAAGACATTGCCACGTCAAGCTGCCCCAATGGGCCATCTGCAGAGTCAAGGACCCTTGGATTTGGTGTGCATTGACTTTCTCTGTCTCGAACCTGACTTAAGTGGACAAGGAAATGTTCTGGTGATAACCGACCATTTCACCCGTTATGCCCAGGCTTTTCCAGCCAAAGACCAGAAAGCGTCCACAGTAGCTAAAATCCTAGTAGAGAAATACTTTGTGGATTATGGACTGCCACAGCGCTTGCAGTCTGACCAAGGGAGAGAATTTGAGAGTCAATTGATCAAGAAACTGTTGGACTCTTTGGGTATCAAGAAAACCCGCACTACCCCTTATCACCTTTAGGGTGACGTTCAGCCGGATAGGTTCAACAGGACTTTGTTAAATATGTTGGGGACTCTGAGTAGTGAGCAGAAGCAGCACTGGAGCAAGCACATAGCGGCCATCGTGCACACTTACAACAGTGCCACTAGCATTGCCACAGGGTACTCTCCATATCGCCTTATGTTTGGCAGGGAAGCAAGACTGCCTGTGGATATGGCATTCGGTATATCCACGGATCGCACTTCAGCCACCTCGCATAAGGGATATGTAGACAGACTGAGGAAGAGTTTGAAGCTAGCTTTTGAACAGGCCCAAGTGGCCTCAGAGCAAAGAGGAGCCCGGAACAAGAGGAACTTTGACCTCAAGGTTTGAATCCAGGACCTTCAGCCAGGAGACAGAGTGCTGCTGCGAAACCTAGGAATTCCAGGGAAGCATAAAATAGCAGACAGATGGAGACCTGAACCATATGTGATCTGTAAGGAGTTACCAGACCTGCCGGTGTATCAGCTAAAACCAGAAGGGAAGATAGGGCCGCTGAAGACATGGCACAGAAACCATTTACTCCCACTTTCAGAAGCGGTTCGGATGCCTCCTGTAGAAGATTCCCCTGGACCATCTTCAAGCTCGGAGACACCTAGGCCAAACACTCGGTCTCAGGTGTCTCAGTCTGGAGAAATGGATGTCTCGGATCAGAGTGAAGAAGAAGAGCTTGGATGGTTGTGGTCTTCTCAGACCCCAGAACCCATGTCTATAGATCTTCCACCATCTGAAGGTACTGTGGATAGTACATTGAATGTGGAAGCCACTGAGTTTGTTCCGTCTAGTCCTCTGGCTAAAGAGTGGGAAGATGCCACATGGTCACCTTCTGCTGATCGTCAAGATTACTCCAAACATCTTCCTGCACCTGAACTGGATGTACCAGAAGTATTGGAGTCCAGTATACCCACTTTTAGAACAAGATAAAGTGAGGGAAGAAACAGCCACCCCAAGAGAACAAAGGGCTACAGGATACAGTGACCACTGCTCAAAGGACATTACCAACACCTGATCCTTCTGCTGTGCATTTGGTGGAAGGTAACCCCAGCTCACTCTCTGGCACAGTTAGGCAGGTCAACCCCATTGATGTAACCAGTGGGCAGGACAAACCCCCTTCCCTGTTCTGGTGGGAGTTTCCTCTGCCAACTTCTCTAGCGGCCCTTAATGAGTTTGTATTTTCCTACTGTTGATAATGTCTTTGGGGACCAAAGATTTCAAGTGGGGGGAGTGTGTAGTGGGGTATCATTTTCACCCGCAAGACTACAGTTCCCAGCAAGCTTTGAGGCACCCAGGGTGCATTTCCCTGCGCAAGGACTGCTGGGGTGGACTTTAAAAGGGAGAGGAGGGGCCTTGTTCTTTCTCTTGGAACGCCGCCCTCCTTGCAAGAGGATCCCTGCACTCACCTGCTGCGGGTGCTAGGCCTGAAGCCTGGGCCTCGCACTTCATTCCAGAGAGCCTTCCGTTCCGCTGAGGAGCCTGCGAAGCATCCGATCCACCTGAGGTGCCACAATCTTCTGGAGGACCGAAGACACGGTGCATCGTGGGCACTGTGAAGTCACTCACAGTAGCGGAGGAACCGGACAGGAGTCGGTCCGGTCGGGGTGAGAGTGCGCCAGCTCAGAACCACATCTAAGTAACTTTGTTGCCTATTAACTTTGCCTAGGCCCATGATGATGATGATATGTAAATTTATATCGCGCCAAATACTGACTTGGAGGACTGCAACTAAGCGCGCTGTACCATAAATTTACCAATCAGCCTTGGGAAAAAAATAACTATTTGAGAAAAAGGGAGGGGAGAAAAAAAAAAGGAAGGCTCACGAGGGGAGTCGAAAAACAAAGATGACGTTAATTATTACAGAATTAGATGTCTCTACATCCGTAGTTTAGGAAAAAGCGTTTTTAAAAAGGTGGGTTTTTAATTGCCTTTTAAAAAGAGCTTGGGGCATTGGGAGCCGGAGATGGTCGGGGAGTTGGTTCCAAAGGGCCGCGCCCATAGCCTGCATTCGTCGACCACCCAAGGGCTGGAGTCGGGCGGGTACTTGGATGATCCTATTTTGAAGCCCTGACCGCAATGCTCTAATTGGTGTGTAATGGGGGGCCATTTCTGTGAGATAGAGTGGGCCCAGGCCCCAATATGCTATAAACATCAGAACCAAGATTTTAAATTGTACTCTATGCACTATAGGTAACCAATGTAGCTGTACCAGCACGGGGGTGATGTGATGTGATGTCTATATGGTGTACCCGTAATAGTGCGTGCTGCTTGATTCTGTATAATTTGGATTTTTTTGACCCACTTAAGGGGAAGGCCAAGGCAAAAACCATTGGCAAAGTCTAGTCTGGATTGTACTAGAGCCAAAGTAAGTGTGATTTGGTGTCGATATGAAAGTAGATGTCTGATCTTCTGAATAATTTGCAAATAGAATGAGCCATTTTTCATACAGTTCATAATTTGCGGAATCCAGGTAAGCTTTGCATCAAAAATGATTCCAAGGTTCTTGACTTGTCTTTTAGGTTCTGGGCAGGTACCTAAGTCAGGTGGCCATCGAGATAGAATGGGAAAGGCTAGAGGTTCGCCCACTTGGAGTATTTCTGTTTTGGAGCAGTTGAGGCTTAACCAGTTTCTATTCATCCAGGAATGGATATGAGTCATGCATTCTGCTAGGATCTGGGGATGTCTGTCATTTTTGGAAGTGTTGACTAGGATTTGGATGTCATCGGCATATAATTGGCCTTGAAGGCCATGTAACTGCAACATATCGGGTAGGGGGCGCATATAACAATTGAAAAGGTATGGAGAGAGGGCAGAGCCCTGTGGTACTCCCCAGGGCACTGGGCTTATGGCTGACCTGAAAGGTCCCAGCCTAACCTGTTGGGTACGATCTTGTAGAAAAGACTGGATCCATAACAGGACAGCACCTCAAATTCCAAACTGGTCATGAAGGCGCGAGATCAGAATGTCGTGATCAATGGTGTCAAAAGCTGCGGAGAGGTCCAATAGCACTCAGGCCGCCGATTCCCCTGTGTCTCTGACCCTCAGCAGCTGTTCCCTCATGGCCATCGTGGAGAGCTCTATTCCCCTGCCCGGACGGAACCCAGACTGGACATCGTGGAATAGGCCCTCCCCTTCAGAGTATTCCTGAAGTTGCTCAAGAACGATGGTTTCCATAATCTTTGCCACAAAATGAATACTAGAAATGGGTCTTAGATTATTCGCGTCTTGAAGCTCTGTTTTTTTTTTTTTTGGAATTGGCGTAACATATGAGTGTTTAAGTTTCCCTGGTATAACTCCCAGCCTTAAACTGAAGTTGATGATTGTACATAGGTCTGGAAGGAATGCCTTTGACTGGAGTTTGAAAAACCAGGCAGAGCAAAATTCATCCCCAAAGTGTGTGGGCTTTAATTTAAGAATTACTTTGTGTAGTAATTCCGGCGTGGTAGGTGTGAAGTTTTTTAAGCTGGACAGAGTAGGTTGGATAGCCTCTTGTAGTGGGCCAGGTTGGTCAATCAGGTGAATGTTCTTGGCAATGCCCAACCGGATTTTATGAATTTTATCTTGGAAAGCGATCCCTAATTTATTGGTGAATTCTTGTGATGGTATTATCGTCTTGGTTAACCTACTTGGATTAAGCATTTCGTTTACGATTTCGAAAAGTTTCTTATCCTGGTTTCCGCCGTTATCTATCTGTTCACCGTAATATGCTTTTTTCCTGTGGCTAATAGCTTTGAAATATGCCAGAGAAATTATTCGGTATGCGAGCTTGTCTTGGTGTGTGTTAGTCTTAAGCCATTTTCTTTCAAGCTGTCTGCATTTCGTTTTAATTAGGGCTAGGTTGCTAGTGTACCAAGGTTTAGCCTTGGTAATTTTTTTGCGAAAGTGTGATGTTTTGAGAGGGGCAAGTTTATCAAGTGCATGATGGATTTTTAGTTCAAATGCATCAAGGGCTTTAGTGACTCTGTCAAGATGGATTTCAAAGTCAGTATAAAGATCATCTTCACTGTCTAGGGTGATAGGTTCAAGAGCCAAGTATGTTGCCATGAAGGTGAGTGGACATTTTTAAGTGAACGATACGGCTTGGATTGCTGCATGGGAGTGCCCAAGTCTGGGGCTGGGGGTCTAAAGTCTCTGAGTTGGTATGAAATTAATTTATGATCTGTCCATATAAGTTCGATGTTCTGGATGTCAGAGATGGTAATAATAGAGGAGAAGACCGCATCTAGTGTGTGCCCTTTCTCATGGGTATAGGAGTTGACATCATTGACCACAGTTATACTTTGGAGAGACTGTTTTCCTGAACTGAGTTTGTTTAGTCTCTCCAGCTTTGCCAAGTTAGTGATTATCTGCTACCCCTATTGGATTACAGTTTGTTTCTTATGTGCACCACTGACAGTTGCTAGCGAAGATTCTTCAAAAATCCATACCCCAAGTTATAGTCAGGCCTGACTGGGTAGTATAGGACATTGCTTGGCGCCATTTTTATGCTCATGAGGGAGGATAGCTGCAGCAGGGTTAATATATGTTCATTGCATTGTTGAATGTCATAACTTTTTAATTTGTGCACCTATATTGCAGGGATCTGCAAAAGATATTGTATACAAATTACCTTTTATATTTTTACCTATAGTAAAAAGTTATAGTTAAGTAATTTGGTTGTGAGTGTCAATTACTGTGCTGGTATACAAAGGGGGTTGTACCGTATAATAGTATAGAGGTAATACAGTTATACCACTTTCCTCCTTTCCTAGCTGTGTCACGAGAGGTTAGAGCCGATTGCCAGGGGTTGATAGCGGTGCATTACAGGGCCCAAAACAAACAAGCAGCCCTCTTAAGCTGAGGGTATCGCTACAACTGTATATGTATATTAACATGGGAAAGGATTTGTAGCATGCATGTAGCGCAGAAAAATACTTCCTTTCTTTGGCATGTCTCTGTTAACTTTTCCATGAGTGATCCTGTTGTCACTCTGCAGTCCTTATCACTGTAACTCCCTTTATATCAATATTTGCTGGATTCCCTTTATCAGCGTTTCCTGGATCAGTTTTTTAGAGCCATAATAAAGTAACAAATTATTAGCTTCAGTACAAAGTATACACAGAATAATAAACTATACAAAAAGATATACATCATTATTCAGTTAGAGAATATTATACATAGTTACATAGTTACATAGTAGGTGAGGTTGAAAAAAGACACAAGTCCATCAAGTCCAACCTATGTGTGTGATTATATGTCAGTATTACCTTGTACAGTAAAACCTTGGATTGCGAGGATAATTCGTTCCGGAAGCATGCTTGTAATCCAAAGCACTTGTATATCAAAGTGAATTTCCCCATAAGAAATAATGGAAACTCAAATGATTTGTTCTACAACCATTTATTCATAAGTCCTTCAGTTTAAAGTCCATATAAAAAGATTATAGCAATGTGATAGGTTGTGTAACCATAAAATGTCCATCCACAAATGGCAGCCTCCCCAAGGGGATTAGAAGCAAAATGCAGCAGGAGCTACAGAGTATAAAAGAGAAAAGAGACGCTTCTAAGTGTAGCAATATGGTCACATTTAATAAAGGTACAACATTTAGCAACTCACATGATTGATGATTAAAAGAGGCACATCTAAGTATGCAGGGATCTGGGGTAAAGCGATCAACATAGACCATCCTCGTCACCGCTATCACTCTGCAATCGTGACTGAGAAGACTACCCTGCAGTAGAGCGATCTGAAAGCGAGGCTTGAACTGCTCGTGGAAGGGACGACATTAATAACGGTGCGGGCGATGGTCTATGTGAACAGCTTTACTCCGGGTTGCCTGCATACTTAGATGTGCCTGTTTTAATCATCAACCATGTGAGTTTTTAAATGTTGTACCTTCATTAAATGTAATCATATTGCTACACTTAGAGGCGCCTCTCTTCTCTTTTATACGCAGATGTGACATGAAGCTACTCTTATGCCGCGTACACACGACCATTTTTCTCGTTGGGAAAAATATAATTTTTTCTCTTTTTAACGAGAAAAACGACCATGTGTGGGCTTTTGGTCATTTTTCCTGACGAGAAAAACGGCATTAATCACGACGAGAAAAATTAGAACATGCTCTAATTTTTCTCATCGTGATTCACGGCATTTTTTTTCCGCGGCAGTTTTCCCATAGGGAAACACTGCCGGGGAGCCTACACACGGTCGTTTTTCTCGACCAAGAGAAAAAATGACAGGAAAAACGGCCGTGTGTAGGGGAACAAGCCGTTCCTCGTTTTTCCCGTCGATTTTCTCAAAGGTGTTTTCACCGTCGAGAAAATCGATCGTGTGTACGCGGCATAATATCAAGACATCGCTTGTATATCAAGTCAAAATGTATTTAAAAAATTTGCTTGTCTTGCAAAACTATCTCAAACCAGGTTACTCTCAAACCAAGGTTTTACTGTATATCCCTGTATGTTGTGGTCGTTCAGGTGCTTATCTAATATTTTCTTGAAACCATCTATGCCCCCCCCCCGCTGAGACCACCACCTGTGGAAGGGAATTCCACATCCTTGCCGCTCTTACAGTAAAGAACCCGCTACGTAGTTTAAGGTTAAACCTAATTTCTTCTAATTTTAATGAGTGGCCACATGTCTTGTTAAACTCCCTTCCACGAAAACGTTTTATCCCTATTGTGGGGTTTCCAGTATGGTATTTGTAAATTGAAGTCATATCCCCTCTCAAGTGTCTCTTCTCCAGAGAGAATAAGTTCAGTGCTCGCAACCTTTCCTCATAACTAATATCCTCCAGACCCTTTATTAGCTTTGTGTCCCTTCTTTTTACTCTCTCCATTTCCAGTACATCATTCCTGGGGACTGGTGCCCAGAACTGGACAGCATACATATTTTTAGCATTTATTATAATACAGTATATACTGTATAATAATATTATTTAAGACCACAAAGTGTCCTTTCTGCCTGCTTCATTCCTCTGTTTTCACCCCTTTGGGACCAAAGTCCATGTAATTATGGTTTGGAGGCTCTTTCCCACCTAAAGTCTCCAAATGAGGATTTACCAATCCTAAGAGAACTGCCAATTAGTCCTCTTCTCTCCAAATGGACTACCGCAGAACCCCTTACCCTGCATGGGTGAGAACCCAGTGTACACAAAAAGTCTCTTATTGTCCCCATAAAGGCACCACAACCCAATAATGGAGAAATATACCTGCCGTCCAGGACCCATCCCTGGTGTGGCATCCTGTACTATATATACACACTATATTGTCAAAAGTATTGGGACGCCTGCCTTTACACACATGACCTTTAATGGCATCCCAGTCTTAGTCCGTAGGGTTCAATAGGTCCACCCTTTGCAGCCATAACAGCTTCAACTCTTCTGGGAAAGCTGTCCACAAGGTATAGGAGTGTATCTATGGGAATGTTTGACCATTCTTCCAGAAGCACATTTGTGAGGTCAGGCACTGATGTTGACGAGAAGACCTGGCCCACTGTCTTCGCTCTAAATCATCCCAAAGGTGTTCTATCAGGTTGAGGTCAGGACTCTGTGCAGGCCAGTCAAGTTCCTCCACCCCAAACTCGCTCATCTATGTCTTTATGGGTAGGGGGAGTCAAACAAATGTTTGTACTATTAATATACTACTAATAAGTATATATCACAGATGCAATGAAATATATCTGTCAGGGAAATAAACAGCTTCTAGCTGTTCAGCGTGTCACATGACATCCTGGCTGCCTGTCAGGAAGTAAACAGCCTCAATCTGATTCAGCGTGTCACATGACATCCTGGCTGCCTATATAAGCTGATTTACTGCCATCCACCCTCGTTCCCATCTCCAGAGGGTGGAGTGCGCTTAGTCGCAAAAGTGAGCCGCTCTCTGCATCTCGGCCTCGGTGAGTACCCTTTTCTGACAGTACAAAACAGCCATGTCAGAGGCCGACAGAGCGCACTCCACCCCCTGGAGATGGGACAGAGGGTGGATGGCACAAAGAGCCACCAGCTACCGATAGGCTGAGCAGCTACCGATAGGCTGAGAAGATCTCAGAGGACAGGTGCATGAACTGGTGGAGAACAGAACTCAGCTGGTATGATGGTGCAAAAGTCCAGGACAGGCCGAGGGTCAAACACCCAAAAGGAGGAAAGTCCAAAGGCAAGCAGAGGGTCAAGTACTGGAGACTGGAGATAATCCGGGTCACAGGCTGGAAGGTCAGGTGCAGGAGGCTGGCAGGAAAGTCCGGGTCACAAGCAGGGGGTCAAACACAGGGGATAGCAGCGAAGTCCAATAAGCAAAGCCAAGGGTCAGGTAAGGAGAGATCAGAGTAGTCCAAAGGCAATCCGGGTCACAGCAGTAAATCAGGCAGGCAGGAAACAGGAACTCAGAATCACAGGAAGCTGAAGACAAAACAGCAATTTGCTTGGAGATTTTCTCAGCTTATATAGGCAGCCAGGATGTCATGTGACACGCTGAATCAGATTGAGGCCGTTTACTTCCTGACAGGCAGCCAGGATGTCATGTGACACGCTGAATCAGATTGAGGCCGTTTACTTCCTGACAGGCAGCTAGGATGTCATGTGACACGCTGAACAGATAGAAGCTGTTTATTTCCCTGACAATATCATGGCATATTTATAAAATACTCACAAATTACAACTGTGTCTACTGGTATGGCAAATATCCCTTGGCCAGTGGACAAGAGAGACAGGAAGGGACGGGGGGAATGGGAATAGGAGGGAAGTGCCCTTGCGGCACTATTTCTTCCACTGATTTGATCCACTATTCCTCCCAATGACACCAATAAGGGGGCACTAGTTCTTCCACTGATACCAATGATGGGATACTATTCCTACTACTAATTGGGGCACTACACCTTCTCCTACTGACCACCAACCCTAAGGCCATTCTTATTCTTCCTGATGCTGGGCCCGGGACAATTTCTGCCCCCACTGGCCACAATCTGTCCCTCCTAAAGTCTGAAGGACATTAAACTTTGTTTGAAAAGTTTGAAGACCCCTGCTTTATACCATATTTACATGAGTGAAACCTTCTTGAGCAATTTTTTACCCTTGACAACTTTTATGGCTGTTTGCATCAAATATTTTTGTGCCATTGGACTTTGCATGGCAATTATGTGCCCCTGATCAATTTTATTTGGTTGATTTGCAACAGAAATTATTTCTACAGACTTTTTAGAAGGACAACTTTCATAGATTTTCTTCTACTGCTGCTTAATTTGGGCTCACAGGAATATCAAATGAAAAATCTTCCTTAGATGCAATCGTCAGAATTTTTAAATTCCATGTTCTCATCAGCTCAGCAGCTTTTTTTTCCATGTTCCTATTTTGGAATCCACAGGAGTTTAACACCCACATATACTGCCACAGGCTCAGGAGCTTAGTGAAAGCTTCACATCTCCATCTGTCATCCACCGCTCAGCATTTCAGTCTATTTCTTGGGTTGTCCACTTACCTCTGCTAAAAACAAAATCATTCTTTAAGGCAGGAATCATCATATGCATGTGGTTTTTCAATAATTTGCCATTAAACATATGAACAATCTTGTGAGATGGCTTTTAAGTGATAACAAATGTGGATTTATTTTTATTTTTTTGCTAGAATGATCTGGTGTTGTACTTTAGAATCGACAGTGTCATGTTCAGTAAAATAAGTCATGTTGTTCTCATTTTGCTGTCTTTTTTGTTTGATTTATATGGGTAATAGAGATGAATGACTCAGCTATAGCAGTGTGCCAGGAATAGGACAAAGAAGTGGAATCTGATAATTTTAAGGCAAATTCTCGTTTGTCACTCTCATACAATACGTGTATATAGATGGTGTGTGGTTTGTAGGTAATTGAACAGTTTATGAATCTAAGCAACCATAATCTTAACTTGTGTGACTTGTCACTGACAGTACCGATCATGCGTGTTCAGTAAAAACATCAAATAAAGATATGACTGGAAAATGCGCCTAATCCTCACTGAACAATAAATCAGTTCATTCAACTCTGTTTCACAAAGCACTTCTGTGCATTGTGTGGTTATTGCTATTGTTACTATTGTACTGGCTGTATCTGTGCACAATTTAAATTTTGGCATTAGCAGCTGTGTAAGTCATATTTCATTATTATGGATAGGGTTAAGTACTTTATATACTGCTTCATAGTGCCCTCCAAGAAATCCTTTTGGCTAAACAGTAGAAGTTGTAAAGTTTCTTGAAGGGGTGTAACCCCAGATTACAAAGTCACCTGTCTTGTCCATTTAAACTTGCCTATTTCCGACATTATGCCTGGATGTCAGTGATATACTACTATAGGATCACAGAAGCCAACAGCTCCAGAGACATTCAAAGACAAGATGGAGGTGTATAAAAAAGACTAGAGGCTAAACACAAATTAATAACAAATACAATTAAAGATAAGGGCAACTCCCATTTTTTACTGCAATATGTGTAAAATACATTTAAGAAGCTAACTTCCCCGGGCAACATTAATGTTAGATTCTCCCAATTCTTTCGGGGGGTCTACTCCTCGAGAGTTCAGTACTCGCCCTCTGACCTGCAGGCCTTTTTGGATTCTGTCCCTTTCCCCACACTTGATGAGACTGTGAGAGTCGACCTTGAGAAAGACATCACCCTTGAGGAGGTTCAGGGGGCCATTGGGGGTTTGCAGGGGGGCAAGACCCCAGGGATTGACGGACTTCTGACAGAATTTTACTCAGAGAATTTGGAGACCCTTGCCCCGAAACTGACAGCCCTTTTCTCAGAATTCAGCGATCAGGGTGCCCTGCCGGACTCCATGGCGGAGGCGGTTATTGTGTTGTTGCCCAAGCCCGGTAAGGATCCTCTAGATTGTGCCTCCTACAGGCCCATCTCCCTACTGAACATGGACGCTAAAGTCCTTGCCAAAATCATTGCGAACCGTCTGTCAGAGGTGCTTGCCGAGCTGATCCACATAGACCAGACTGGGTTTATGCCGGGTAAGGGCACCGACATCAATATTCGCAGACTTTTTTTGAACCTCTCTGTGACGCATGACCATGTCGGATCCCGTGTGGTGGCCTCCCTGGATGCAGAGAAGGCCTTCGACTCAGTGGAATGGGGGTATTTGTGGGAGGTCCTGGGCAGGTTTGGTTTCGGCCCCCGTTTTATACACTGGATTCGGATGCTGTATGGGGGGCCGGTGGCGAGAGTGCGTACCAATGGGTGGGTTTCGGAGCCCTTTCCACTTTTCAGGGGTACTCGTCAGGGGTGCCCCCTTTCCCCCGGCCTCTTTGCCCTTGCGCTAGGGCCCCTGGCGATTGCTGTCCGGGAGTCCTGTGCGATTACCGGGCTATCGATTGGAAGGTTGGAGGAGAGGATATCCCTCTATGCGGACGATGCCCTCTTGTACCTGAATGACGCTGGCCCCTCGCTGCTGGCCGCCCTGGAGACGTTCAAAGTTTTTGGGAGGTTTTCCAGAGTTAGAATAAATTGGTCCAAATCGGTGCTCTTTCCGTTGGATGCTCAGGCCCCCTCTCTAGCTAGCCCGTCCCCCCTAAAGTGGGTCACTGAGTTTAAATACTTGGGAGTAGTGGTGAGGAGGGAGGCTGCCCAGTACTATACCCATAATGTCCTCCCCCTGATGACTGTAGTAAAGGAAAAGTGTTTGGCTTGGGCAGGTCTCCCCCTGAACCTCATAGGCCGCATCAACATTCTTAAGATGGTTCTGCTACCAAAATGTAATTATATTTTTCGGAACAGCCCAGTCTGGATCCCGGCCTCCTTCTTTAGAGCTGTTAATGGGTGCATTACCTCCTTCCTGTGGAATGGGAAGGTCCCCAGGCTAGCTAAGGCTACCCTTCATCTTCCCACGCGGCTGGGGGGGCTTGCTTTACCAGATCTTCTGGTTTACTTCTGGGCAGCGGTCCTAGTGACGGTGCATTGGTGGGTGGCAGGTGATAGATCAAATGCGGCAGTGTGCCTCGAGGCAGCCTGTCTGGGCTCCTTGATGGACCTGCGAAACCTGGTATACAGAGGGGCGGGGGCATATTCTAAGGTTTCGGACCCCACTAAAACAACCCTTACGGTTTGGGCGGCTGCTAGGAAGCGCTTCTCCCAGCCCAACAGGTGGGCCTCGGCTCAGCCACTGTGGGGTAATTCTGGACTGCCACACTTTAGATCGATCCCTGATCCGCAGGTCTGGGCCAGATTCGGGGTAAAAACACTAACAGATATTATGCCAAGTGGGGTACTTCTAACCTTTGCACAACTTAGCAGTCAGTTTCGGTTGCCGGGATGGATGCTCTTCCGATACCTCCAATTACGCCATGCAGCTAGGGCGCAGTTTCCCACTAGGCCCCTGTTGAAACTTGACCCTGTTGAGTCGCTCTTGGTCCAGGAAGACCTTAAGAAGCCGCTCTCTGTACTATATGGGACATTGCTCAAGCTAGATACCCCGAGACTGGACAGGCTTTGGGATAAGTGGAGGGCGGATGTTCCATCTCTGGGGAAAGAGGAGTGGGAGGAGGCGTTGGAGGAATGTCCCAAGTTAGTGATTTCCTCCCGAGACAAAATGACACAAATCAAACTGCTGCACAGGGTGTATTATACACCGGTTAGGCTCAATAAGATATACCCTGACAGGGATCCCTGCTGCGCAAGATGTCGGGCCCACCCTGGTACCCTTATACATCTACTTTGGGACTGTCCTAAGATACGGGTATTCTGGAGGGAGGTTTTTGAATTGGTTAACCTGAAACTTGACTTGGAGCTTCCCGTGTCGCCGGAGCTGGCCTTGTTTGGAGTCCCAGATGATGAGCAGAGGCCCCGCCATAGGAGACTGTTGATTGCGTATTTATTATTCTATGCCAAAAAGTCTATTATCTGCAGGTGGATATCCCCTAACCCACCGTCAGTTTCCTCCTGGCTGGCCATGGTTGATGCGGCCATTCCAATGTACAGGCTGACATATATTAGCAGAGGATGCCCCTGGAAGTTCGACAAGGTGTGGTTACCCTGGATATCACCTTGACAGACCCTACAACCCCTTTCTAGATCCTTGTGCTCAGTTGAGGTCAGGTGTCCTCTGGGGGGGGGGGCCCTGGGACGTCCTGGGGGGAATCAGGGTTCTCTGGTGGCGGCTCGTGGTCTCCTGGTAATTTCGCCGTCGGGGGAAATGTTAGCATTGGTTTGGGCTGGCAGGGCCCCCCCCCCACGCAGAAGTATTCTTTACAGTAATCCTTAAATGTCACCAATACCTGCTGAATATACTGGTTTACATGTCACTAGTTGTAATGTCATATTCCTCGGCTATGTTGGCCAAGTTCTGTTTTTATGTTCATGTATATATAACTGTTTAATAAACACACCCTGATTGTAAAAAAATTAATAAAAACAAGGGGGTGCGGAGGAAGGGGAGACAAAAATAAAATTGAATCAAAAAGATATAGAGAGTGATTTAGAGACCCGGACTCATTGACTGCTCGGGCAACATTCCCCTAGTAGTAGGGGAGTGGGGATTAATAGTGCCAAACAGAACTCCACCTCGGGTATAAGGTGCAGAGTACCTAAAGTGGTACTAAGGGAGAAAATCCTGCACTAAGACCATGAGGTCAAGGTTCCAACAAGGGAGGGGGAGGGGAAAAAGGGGGAGGGGTGGACAAGGGGAGGAGAGGGAGGGGGGAACCTCGATCTGTACATCTCAAGAAGAAGAAAGGAGGGAAGGAGAAAGGGAAAGGAAAGGGAAAGAAAAAGAAGAAACACATATGACTGATGTAAAATTTATTACATACAATGTAAGGGGCCTTAATTCCCCAGAAAAAAGGCACATGATATTAAGGGAGTTGGAAAGGTATTCCGCAGAAATCGTTTTCCTACAGGAGACACACTTAGCGTTAGACTCTAACACAAAAATATACTCGCGTGCGATTCCAACCTGGTACTACGGAGATTCCCCAAATAAAAGAGCAAAGGGAGTCGCCAAAGGCGTAGGGAAGAATATAAGTTTTATCATAGAAGAAAGAAGAGTGGACCCAGAGGGCCGCTACCTGTTCCTAAAAGGGAATCTCCAGGGGAAAAAATACACATTAGCAAATGTATACTGTCCAAACAATCATCCCAAAAAATATCTGAATGGGATCTTAAATGACCTAATGGACTTCAAACAAGGTCATGTAATTCTTGACGGGGATTTCAACTTTTCAATGGAATACAGACTCGACAGTACGTCTGGTGCACCTATACGAGATAGCAAACAATTAAAATTGGTCAAAAAAAAATATATATAATCAACAACTAGTAGACCCGTGGAGAGTGGCACATCCAAGTAAAAAAGATTATACGTTGTGAGGGGGTTAGCTCGGCAGCGGGTGTGTGTGACCCCCGGGATGGGCTCCCCACACAAAACAGGCCCAGCAAACGGAGGTTGTGGTTTTCAAAATCAAAAAGGTGCGGTTTATTTTCTATTTACAGTGACAAAACACAGCAAAGCAAAAGAAACATAAACAAAATAAATCCTGGTCAAGTTGACCTCTGACTAAACATACAGGTTTCCTAACTAACAACTGGGATCAGCCTAGGGCTGTCCTAGTCCCTAAGTCCCTGGTTTTAAATGTCCAAGCAAATAGCCACACAGGCTTTGTCTCACCGCACAGGGGTTCACTCTCCCTAGACAGTCCACACAGGTCTGGTTCCAGGCATGAGCTAACATCTAATGAAGCTGGGAGTTCTTATAGAGGCCTAAATGAGCTGACAAGCTTCAGCTGGTCTCATCAACTCCCTGTCTGCACGACGCCCAGCACTCTCCCTAGAGGTATGAGTCATCCATGAGCCCACTAGCCTTAGCTGGGCTTATACAACTCTCCACCTAGTTGTATAAGTCGGCGTAAAGCCTGAATCTGGGCGAAATATATCTACCCCCCTGGATGCAACCAGGTGACTTTACCTTCCTGCTGTCACATACCCCCCCCCTCTTGTTTTAACCTCGGGGTTGGAACACCAGCAATCAGGCATTCATGTACTCGAGACAAAGCATCCACATTCCCCATTTGAACGCCAGGGCGATGCTTTACTGTGAAGTTGAATTCCTGGAGGGCCAGGAACCACCTATTCACTCTTCTATTTGTTTCCTTGTTTTGAGCCATCCACTTTAACGGAGCGTGATCCGTAACCATGTCAAAGTGCCTACCTAGCAGGTAGTACCGAAGGGAATCTAGAGCCCACTTCACCGCTAAACACTCCTTTTCAACGGTGGCGTAATTTACCTCATGGGACTTCAACTTCCTGCTGAGGTAAATGACTGGGTGCTCTTCCCCGTTCCAGACCTGGGACAATACTGCTCCTAACCCCACATCTGACGCATCACTTTGTACGACAAAGTCTTTAGAGAAGTCGGGTGAGTACAACACTGGCTGGCTACATAAGGCTTGTTTCAAGAATTGGAATGCTGCCTCAGCCTCGGGGGTCCATTTAATCATGACCGACCCTTTCCCCTTCGTCAGGTTGGTTAGGGGCACAGCCTTAGAAGCAAAGTGGGGAATGAATCGCCGATAATACCCAGCGATTCCCAGAAAGGCTCGTACCTGCTTCTTGCTGTTGGGACGTGGCCAACTCTGGATGGCCTCGACTTTGTTGAGTTGGGGTTTTATTACTCCCCTCCCAATGGTGTACCCAAGATATTTGGCCTCCTCCTGCCCAATGGTACACTTCTTGGGGTTAGCCGTAAACCCCGCTTCCCGAACAGAGTCCAGGACTGCTTGCACTTTTGGCAGATGTGAGGCCCAATCTGTGCTATGGACAATTACGTCATCCAGGTAAGCCGCAGCATACTTCCGATGGGGCCTCAGCATCTGGTCCATTTTCCGCTGGAATGTGGCTGGCGCATTCTGTAACCCGAACGGCATTCTTTTATATTGGAACGCCCCGTCTGGGGTTACAAATGCGGTTTTCTCTTTGGCCGACTTGGCCAGGGGGATTTGCCAATACCCTTTTGTGAGGTCAAGAGTCGTCATGTATCGGGCTGTTCCCAGCCGGTCGATCAACTCATCTATACGTGGCATGGGGTAGGTGTCAAATTTTGTAACTTTGTTCAACTGACGAAAATCGTTACAAAATCGCCAGCTCCCATCCGGTTTAGGCACCAACACAATGGGACTAGACCAATCACTTTGGGACTCCTCTATCACCCCTAAGTTCAGCATTTTCTGTACTTCCTCCCGTATTGCCTCCCGTCGGGCCTCTGGGATCCGATAGGGTTTTAACTTCACCCTTTCACCGGGCGGGGTAATGATGTCATGCTCTACCCCAGATGTTTGTCCCGGCAGCTCAGAGAATACCTCCTTGTTGCGAAGCACAAACTCCTTAACCTCCTGTTGTTGGGGTTGTGACAAGGTGGCTGCTATTCCAACCTCAGGAATCACGCAACCAGTTTGAGCTGGTGACCAAGTGTCTGCGACTAGGGACTCTCTATCCCTCCAGGCTTTCAACAGATTAACGTGATAGATCTGTTCGGGCTTTCGCCTTCCTGGTTGTCTGACCTTGTAATTCACTTCGCTCACTTTTTCCATTATCTCATAGGGGCCTTGCCATTTGGCAAGGAATTTACTTTCAACCGTAGGGACAAGTACCAGTATCCTATCCCCCGGGGAAAAGGTACGGGTCTTGGCTCCACGGTTGTACACTCTCTGCTGTGCTAACTGCGCTTGGGCCAGATGTTCCTTCACGATGGGCATTACCTGTGCAATTCGGTCTTGCATCAGGGCGACATGCTCAATCACACTCCTGTGGGGAGAACTCTCACTTTCCCAAGTTTCCTTGGCAATATCCAACAGCCCTCTTGGGTGTCTCCCATACAGTAACTCAAAGGGGGAGAATCCCGTAGAGGATTGGGGCACCTCCCTAATAGCAAACATCAGATAAGGAAGTAGACAGTCCCAATCCTTTCCATCTCTATCCACCACTTTCTTCAACATTTGTTTTAGGGTTTTGTTGAATCTTTCAACCAGCCCATCGGTTTGGGGGTGATACACAGATGTACGTAATTGCGTCACTTTGAATAATTTACACAGCTCCTTCATAACCCGGGACATAAAGGGTGTACCTTGGTCCGTAAGCAGTTCTTTACAAATACCCACCCGGCTAAACACAAGAGATAGCTCTTTGGCTATGGTTTTGGCCGAGGTATTTCGGAGAGGGATCGCTTCTGGATAACGGGTGGCATAGTCCATTATAACTAATATGTACTGGTGCCCCCTAGCGGACTTGATTATAGGACCTACCAAATCCATGGCGATCCTCTCAAACGGGACCTCAATGATGGGTAGAGGGACCAGCGGGCTACGGAAATGTGGCATCGGGGCCGACCTCTGACACACAGGGCAGGAGGAACAATAATTTTCTACGTCCTTCATCACCCCCGGCCAATAGAATCTCTGTAATACCCTCTCTCGGGTTTTCTCTGTCCCCAGATGACCTCCAAGAATGTGCCCATGGGCCAACTCCAACACCAACTTCCTGTAAGGTTTGGGCACCACAAGCTGCTCAACGGTTTCTTCTGCCCTTTTTGCCACCCGATACAGTAGGTCCTTCTCTACGCTGAAGTATGGGTAAGTGCAGGTATTATCTGGGTTCACTAACTCGCCATCTATTTTCACTACGTTTTCCCGTGCCTTTATTAGGGCGGGGTCTTTCAACTGTTCTGTGGCAAAGTTTTCCCTGTGAACCTCAAGATCAGAAAACTCCACAGACGGTAGGTTTTCGTCTGAGGAGGTGGGCTCCTCTCCAGTTTCTTGAGTCTCCCCTGCCAATACTGATAAGGGAAATTCCGGAGAGTCCTCACCACTCTCAGGGGAGTTTTGGCTATCACATTCCTGGTACATAGGGGCACCAGTGAGGGGCTCAGGATCATCCCACAGTTCCCAGAACTTCGGAAAATCCCTTCCCACAATGGCGTCATGCGGTAACTGAGATACTAAGCCCACTGGATGAGAGAGGGTACCTTTGGGGGTCTCGAAACACACTGTAGTCACTGGATACTCTCGGGTGTCCCCATGCACACAAATAACAGCTACCTTGCTATTCCCAGAGACCTCTGTTTTAACTAACTCAGCCTTTATCAGGGTCACAAGGCTACCTGAATCCAGCAATACCACAACATTTCTACCATTAACACACATTTTGCATAAATGTTTCTCAGTTCCTCGAATGGCAGTGCATGCGACTGTCGCACACAGCGACTGACGTCTGCCCGTCAGAAAGTCACACTGCATGGGTTCCTCCACAACCGGGCAATTGGCTGCAATATGTCCCGCTTGCCGGCAGCGGTAGCAAACGATCCTTCTTGCCGCCTCTTGAGCCGCTGATTTCCCAGGCTGTTCTCGCCAAACTTGGGGTAGAGCTCCCACCCTCTCACTCTCTCCACCCTCACCCCTTGGAATCCTCTTATCCGCCCCTGGGGATGGTCTGGTCTTAGGGTGGAAAGTCCGAGTGTCTCTGGAAGAGGCCGTCAGGTTCTCTGTAGCCAAATATTTCTCCACACGATCCACAAGACCATCGGCCGTCTCTGGGTCTCCATGGCTTACCCACTTTTGGATGGCAGTAGGAAGAGCTCTCAAAAACCGATCCATTACAACACGTTCCACAATCTTTGGTGCGGACAAAGTCTCTGGCTGTAGCCACTTTCTGCTCAGGTGAATGAGATCATACATTTGAGACCTGGGGGGTTTTCCAAGCTGGAAAGTCCAGTTATGCACACGCTGAGCCCGGACAGCCTGGGTGACACCCAGCCTTGCCAATATTTCAGCTTTTAGCATCACATAGTCTTTTGCTTGGTTAGGCTCTAGGTCATAGTAAGCTTTCTGCGATTCACCAGTTAACAGAGGAGCCACCAGTCCAGCCCACTGCTCCTCAGGCCACTTTTCTCTTTCAGCGGTCCTTTCAAATGTGGTCAAAAATACCTCTGGATCATCCTCTCCAGTCATTTTTGTCAATAAACGACTCACCCCAAAGGACGCGGTATTAGTGGGACGGCTTTCCTCACTGGTCTGCGGACGTTGCTGCATTACTGCTTCCATCTGTTGTTGTAGTCTCTGCTCTTGCTTCTGCAACAGGTCTATGAAGCGGGCCTCAGATTGCTGCTGGGCTCGTTGCTGAGCCTCCAGACTCTGTTGCAAAGTTGCGTTTGTCTGCTGCTGGGCTGCAAGGCTCTGTTGATGAGCTTGCTGCTGGGCTGCGAAGTTCTGTTGTTGAGCTGCAAGGCTCTGTTGATGAGCTGCAAGGCTCTTTTGCAAACCTGCATTTGTCTGCTGTTGATTGGCATTTGCTAGAGCCAGCTGCTTCAGTATCTCCTCCATGCTGGCTTAAAAAAAACTGCCACTGGTTCTCCACCAACTGTGAGGGGGTTAGCTCGGCAGCGGGTGTGTGTGACCCCCGGGATGGGCTCCCCACACAAAACAGGCCCAGCAAACGGAGGTTGTGGTTTTCAAAATCAAAAAGGTGCGGTTTATTTTCTATTTACAGTGACAAAACACAGCAAAGCAAAAGAAACATAAACAAAATAAATCCTGGTCAAGTTGACCTCTGACTAAACATACAGGTTTCCTAACTAACAACTGGGATCAGCCTAGGGCTGTCCTAGTCCCTAAGTCCCTGGTTTTAAATGTCCAAGCAAATAGCCACACAGGCTTTGTCTCACCGCACAGGGGTTCACTCTCCCTAGACAGTCCACACAGGTCTGGTTCCAGGCATGAGCTAACATCTAATGAAGCTGGGAGTTCTTATAGAGGCCTAAATGAGCTGACAAGCTTCAGCTGGTCTCATCAACTCCCTGTCTGCACGACGCCCAGCACTCTCCCTAGAGGTATGAGTCATCCATGAGCCCACTAGCCTTAGCTGGGCTTATACAACTCTCCACCTAGTTGTATAAGTCGGCGTAAAGCCTGAATCTGGGCGAAATATATCTACCCCCCTGGATGCAACCAGGTGACTTTACCTTCCTGCTGTCACAACGTATTATTCAACGGTGCACGACACGTTTTCGAGATTGGATTATATGTTAGTTGACCAAGGGCTTTTGGAATATGTAGTGGATGCCTCGATAGGTGTAATATCAATTTCAGACCACGCCCCTGTAATAGTAAAAATAAGATTTAATAACAATAATTGTAAAAAAAGAGGTAGGATGAAAGGGATTTTTATGGTGCAGAGATTAATCAAAGAGAGAGAGCTTCTAATATGATATAGTTGATAATTTTATTAATACAAAAATAGACAGAAGGAGTAAAAAATAGATAAAACCAATCATGGGTTTTTGGGTACATATACAGTATTATACATAAGTGGTGGTCATAATGCATAGAGTTTGGATGAACATAAAATCGCATAGAAACCCAACATGTTTCGCTTGAAACAGCTTCCTCAGGGGTTTGCGATGACCATCCGCACTTGTCAAATATGACTATACAGAAGAAAAAAGAAATATACAGTTATACATTGAAATACATTACATATTATATCCAAACAAATTAAGTATGAACAAGGTCTAATTGTTATGCTGGACCCCTCCCATTGCTACTTACCCTGCCGTCTGTATTGTCTGCTGCTCAACACCGAAAAACGCAGGATCAAGAGCAAAAGTCACCCCGTATATAGAAAATGCGGATAGGTGACCACAGTGGACACTATATAAGAGACCGGCTGAATGCCAAAAACAGAAAAACAGAGATCAGAGAAGAAGAAAATGAATTGTAAATTTTAAGTTCTAAATTATGAAAACGATGGTGCGCAATTAAGCAAACCATACAGAGGCGGAGAAGTCTGTCTACTATGCAATGAATAAATGATTGCAATAAATAGATATGACTTACGTAGAGCCAAGTAAACAAAGATATGTTCACTTGCTGAGATGGAGAGGCTGTCTGCTTGCAAGAAACCACAGATGGGGATTGTGGAGGCCACTAAAAGAAACCACATTGTTTGGAATTTGTTTGCATATAAAGGTTAGTATAAATGACATGGTGTGCCTATATCCCCCAAAGAAAAATTAGGCACACATAGTTTAAAAATTAAATTGGTCAGGCAGTTTAGACAACTAGATGTATATGAAACATATATTAAGTTAGATAATGATCTTGTAAATAGATATTTATTTTAAAAAAAATATTATCTATTCGTTTGAAATTGCTTTTGAAATTAGTTCCATATCAAAGTGGAACATAGTGGACAATAGTCTCAATAAATGGATATGACAAGATCAAATAGATGGATTAAAAGTAATAATAATTATAAAGCCCAACAGTCCAGTGTGGAAAGAGGGACAAACCCACTTTAGCCTATGGCAGCTATATCCTATATATTGGGTGCAGTTCCACATTGTTAAGTACAGCCTGAGATAAAGAGGTTATAATCATAAAGAGTATCAACGGGCAGAGAAAAGAGCAAGAAGGTATATGGCTATTACCTTTGAATAGTAGAACCGCCAGCCAGAACTCCACCAACCCACAACGCTGCGAACAGTGTGTGAGCTGGTTATATAGTGTCCACCAATACGGTCGGCGTCTGACATCACCGACCGTAGAGCGGGCTAGAAGCGCGTGACGTTGGCCCGTAGGACACGCCAACTGCTGGGGACTGCAAGGTCCAGAATGCATCAGGGCTGGGGGAGAGGCCGCTCACCGTCACACCATACAGGATGGATAGAGCGGGTACCGCCCTCTGGAGAGTTCCACCAATGGAAGATGTCGGCTGACAGCCACTGGCGAAAGGGTGGAAAACAGCCCAACCAAACCAGAATGCATGTCACCAGGGTCAACGGCGCGCTGAAAATGGGCCATCCATGGGGGATCGTAGATGACCCTGGGTGCCCATGCAGTCACACCGCATAAATCAAGGGGGGACAATGGCCTGAGGGAAACGGCAATGCACAACAGACAGGACTGGCGGCAGTTGTTAAAAGGACAAGTACAAAAACCAGAGCAGCGAGCCTAGCTGAGGGACCGAATCAGAAATCATATGGCCCGACACTCTGAGGGAGGGGGGAGAAAAGGAACCAGCAGAACAAAAAAGACCAATATGTGTTACCGGATAACCATAGTAAATTAAAACATTGTACATAAGTGTAAGGTGGATATGGTATCAAAACATAATATACAACATTATAAACTAACAAATGTATAGATGAAAATTAAAACTGGAATGTCCATAGCATGAAGGGTCAAGAAAAAATACTCAAGACCAATGACGCTAAGACATACACCATTTAACTGTGGCCACAGTAGACAACCAATAGAGCATGGCGAAAGGAAAAGAGAAGGAAAAAAAGAAAAAGGGGGGGGGGCTTTTTACAAGATCAATCAACAGAAAACCCCAAATCAATCCTAGATATAACATCAAAGAAATGATCTAAAACTAAGACTTTTGTTGAATCCCGGAGGATGAGTGGCCCTGAGGTCATAGATCCAGCGCGACTCAAGTTGGAGAAGGGTCCTGTCTACACTTCCCCCCCTTGAGTCGAGCGGGACATGCTCCAGGGCCAAAAATTTGATGACATTGGGGTCAAAATTATGATAATTGCCGACATGCCTACTAACTGCCGTCACTACTTTTCTATTGAGAATGGGTTTCATATGGTCCCTTATTCTCTTAAAGAAGGGTCTTTTGGTTTTCCCAACATAGTACCCCCCGCATTGACACTGAGCCAGATAAATCACCCCCACTGATTGGCAGGTGACTAAATCACGGGTGGAGTGCCAATTGCCATTAGGTAATTTAAGCTTAGTTTTGGTGTCTACAAAGCGACAAACATCGCAGTGACTACAAGGCGATGTGCCGCCAATAGATGTATTTTTGGAAACTGAAGTGGGTTTGAAGTGACTATGAACCAGGCGATCTCTCAAAGAGGAGACCCGTTTAAAGGTAATTTCTGGGTGTTTTTTAAATATTTATTCACAGTCGAATCTGCTAATAGTAATGGCCAGAATTTTGTTAAAATGTTTCTCATTTCTTTATGTTGGGAAGCATACCTAGTAATTACTCTAACCGTATCTGTGGTTGCAGAATTTTTTGAAGAGAAAATTAGAGAACTTCTTTTTTGGGTTTTTACCCGATTGAAGGCTCGTTTTAAACATCTATGGCTATAGCCTCTGGCTTTTAATCTCTGGTAGAGGTCTTTCGAGGTAGCTTTAAAATCTGCATCCCTACTGCAGTTCCGCCTAAGCCGAAGGTATTGGCTATAGGGGATACTATGCAGGAGAGGTGCAGGATGTGCACTGCTGGCATGAAGGATGGTATTTCCAGCAGTGGGTTTCCTATATAGACATGAGTGAACTAGCCCTGTGTCATCAATAGAAATATTGAGATCCAAAAAACTAATAGTGGTTTGACTGTAATTGATAGTGAATTTTAAATTAAGATCATTAATAGACAAAAGATCAAAAAATTGCTGTAATTGAATCTGATCACCTGACCAAAAAATCAATAGGTCATCTATATACCTATACCAGGAGATGATATAGTCCAAAAAGGGAGCAAGATCCTCTCTAGCGAAAACCTGTCGTTCCCACCCCCCCAGGTACAGGTTGGCATACGATGGGGCACACTTAGTCCCCATCGCAACCCCCTGCACCTGGAGGTAGTGGGAAGATCCAAAAAGAAAAACATTATGTTTCAAGATATAACTCAGTAACTCCAAAACGAATTTGTTATATATCCGTGAGGAGGGACCTCTCTCTGAAAGATGGCCTTTAATAACCTCCAAACCCCTATCATGGGGTATTGTGTTATAAAGGCTTTCAACATCCAGAGAGACAAGCCAGGTGTTAGCTGGAAGTTGTATACCCTCGATTAATCTCAATAAATCGATAGTGTCCTTCACATACGATGAAAGAGAGGTGACATGAGGAGACAGATAGCTATCAACCAGGGCACTGGCATTTTCGGTGAGACTGGAGCAGCCTGAAATTATCGGCCGTCCTGGCGGATTAGTTAATGATTTATGTGTCTTTGGCAGAGCATAAAACGTAGGAGTCCTTGGATTCTTAATGTCCAAGAACTTCCACGTATCATGATCTATGGTGCCTTGCTGAAACGCTTTAAGGATAATATGACGATACTTGACATAATAATTTTCCAACACAGTTTTAGAGATTGGTCTGTACCATTCGACATTGGACAGAATCTTCATACACATAGTCTCATAGTTCTCCACATCCATGATGACAAGATTACCTCCTTTGTCTGCGGGTTTGATTATTATCTCAGAATTATGTTGTAGGGATTTAATGGCCACTTGTTGTGATGTGGTTAAATTTGAGATTGCTGAAGAAACCAAATTCATTGTTTGAATACTATGTGAGACCTGTTGAACAAAGGCCCAAATATTGGGATTGGTGTTCAACAGTGGAAAGTTTCGAGATTTGGATCTAAAAGATTGAGGAGGGGGGAAGGACATGCCAGCGATAGATAAATCCGGTGTATCACTCCACCAGGAATCCTCGTCAAAGGCATGGCCCTCCTCCCAGAGATCCATCAAATCAGACATTGCATTCTGTTCAGCAATGCGTGACTTGATGTTGTCAATTAGGGATGAGCTTCGTGTTCGAGTCGAACATACGTTCGACTCGAACATCGGCTGTTCGATCGTTCGACGAAGATCGAACGATTTGGGCCGTTCGCGCCAAATTCGAGTGACGCGAACGGCCCACAATGCACTACGCCATCGCAGTGTCATCCAGGCGCTGTGATTGGCCAAGCATGCACTGTGACCCCGCATGCTTGGCCAATCACAGCGCCGGCAGCGAGGAGAGCAATGATTGGCCACAGGCAGGATGCCTGTGGCCAATTATTGCTGAGGGGGTTTAGTACACGCCCCACACTATAAAAGGCCGCCAGCACGGCGGCCTAGTGTAGTGTGTTCCGGAGCAGGGATAGAGCAGCATAGGCAGGGACAGTGACTTTTATTTCTTTCTTGCTTAACCTGGATTCCTTTAGTTTAGGGAAAGAGAAGGATAGGTAGGGAGAGTGTCAGTGTGTTTTGTGCTTGTGCTATATTGTGCTTAAAAAAAACATTTTTTCTAGGGACAGAAAACTGTAGGTAGGGAGAGTGTGTCAGTTTCTTTCACTGTCAAAGTCCTTGTTTCCAGGGACCTGGAAGGACAGTGAGGTAATTCTCCTTGTGCTAAATTGTGCTTAAAAAAAACATTTTTTCTAGGGACAGAAAACTGTAGGTAGGGAGAGTGTGTCAGTTTCTTTCACTGTCAAAGTCCTTGTTTCCAGGGACCTGGAAGGACAGTGAGGTAATTCTCCTTGTGCTAAATTGTGCTTAAAAAAAACATTTTTTCTAGGGACAGAAAACTGTAGGTAGGGAGAGTGTGTCAGTTTCTTTCACTGTCAAAGTCCTAGTTTCCAGGGACCTGGAAGGACAGTGAGGTAATTCTCCTTGTGCTAAATTGTGCTTAAAAAAAACATTTTTTCTAGGGACAGAAAACTGTAGGTAGGGAGAGTGTGTCAGTTTCTTTCACTGTCAAAGTCCTTGTTTCCAGGGACCTGGAAGGACAGTGAGGTAATTCTCCTTGTGCTAAATTGTGCTTAAAAAAAACATTTTTTCTAGGGACAGAAAACTGTAGGTAGGGAGAGTGTGTCAGTTTCTTTCACTGTCAAAGTCCTTGTTTCCAGGGACCTGGAAGGACAGTGAGGTAATTCTCCTTGTGCTAAATTGTGCTTAAAAAAAACATTTTTTCTAGGGACAGAAAACTGTAGGTAGGGAGAGTGTGTCAGTTTCTTTCACTGTCAAAGTCCTTGTTTCCAGGGACCTGGAAGGACAGTGAGTGAATTCTCCTTGTGCTATATTGTGCTTAAAAAAAACTTTTTTCTAGGGACAGAAAACTGTAGGTAGGGAGAGTGTGTCAGTTTCTTTCACTGTCAAAGTCCTTGTTTCCAGGGACCTGGAAGGACAGTGAGTGAATTCTCCTTGTGCTAAATTGTGCTTAAAAAAAACATTTTTTCTAGGGACAGAAAACTGTAGGTAGGGAGAGTGTGTCAGTTTCTTTCACTGCCAAAGTCCTTGTTTCCAGGGACCTGGAAGGACAGTGAGGTAATTCTCCTTGTGCTAAATTGTGCTTAAAAAAAACATTTTTTCTAGGGACAGAAAAATGTAGGTAGGGAGAGTGTGTCAGTTTCTTTCACTGTCAAAGTCCTTGTTTCAAGGGACAGAGAAGGACACCTGAAGGTAGCCCTTATTGCTTTTTTCCCATCTCCCTGCAGGCCATCTATTAGAATGTCTGGAAGGCAAACAAGGAGAGGCAGACTGTCAGGAGGCAATAAAAGAGGGCAAGCAGGCTCTGTGTCTGGGGGCAACAGTGCTGGTCGTGGACGCGGTGCATTGTCATCAGCACATGGCCATGGGACACGCTTGTCCTTCTTTTCGGCAGCTGGACATGTTGAGCCACATCATGCCGAAGACTTGGTAGAGTGGATGACCAAGCCCTCCTCCTCCTCCTCATCCTCTCTCACCCAGGCTCAGGGTACTGGAAAAGCAGCTGCCAAAGCGTCCTCTTCCCTGGTATCAATGTCAGACTCATCATCAGTCACTCCTTCCCTAGACCCACCATGTCCTCCTCCTGAGGAGTCCCCCGAACTGTTTCAGCACAGTGTTGGGTACATGCTCCAGGAGGATGCCCAGCGTTTCGAAGGGTCTGATGATGAAACCCAGCTAGAGGAAGGCAGTAGCGTGAGAGCAGACAGAGGGGATGCTCAAGAAGGACACCAATCTGGCAGTCATGTTCCAGCAGCTGCAGCATACTGCCAGATTGCCTCCAGTGATGAGGAGGGAGGTGATGATGAGGTCACTGACTCCACGTGGGTGCCTAATAGGAGAGAGGAGGAGGAGGAGGATGAGGAGGAGGCACATCTCCAACGAGGCAGGATGCCCTTTGGTGGCCAGCGTAAGGGCAGTACACCGACGGAATCACACCGCAGAGCTCCGCCTGTGCAGGGCGCTGCCTCTGCCCGTCATTCAAAAAGTTCTTTGGTGTGGGCCTTTTTTGAGGCTAGTGCATCAGATCGCACAGCTGCTGTTTGCAACATATGTCTCAAGCGTATATCGCGTGGCCAAAACATCAGCCGCTTGGGTACCACATGCCTGACCAGACATATGTTGACCTGCCATGCAGCTCGTTGGCAAGCCTACCTCAAAGACCCACACCAAAGAACAAAGCGGACCTCTCCTTGCACCGCATCAGCTGGGATCTCCAACCCCACTATAACTTCAGTCCTCTCTGAAACATGCACTGAGAGGAATGAAGGTGTAGAATTAGGTGTGTCACAGCCAAGTACTTGCGGCCACTCTGCTAGCAGTACACCGACGTCCGATTCTAGCAGGCAAATTTCCCTGCCCCAGCTGCTGGACCGTCGAAAGAAGTTCACTCCCAGCCATCCACATGCCCAGCGGTTGAATGCTAGCTTGGCTAAATTGCTAGCGCTTCAACTGCTGCCTTTTCAGTTGGTAGACTCGGCCCCCTTCCGTGAGTTTGTGCAATGTGCGGTTCCTCAGTGGCAGGTTCCCAAACGCCACTTTTTCTCACGGAAGGCTATTCCGGCTCTCTACCGGCATGTGGAAGGCAATGTCTTGGCCTCGCTGGACAGGGCGGTCAGCGGTAAGGTGCATATTACCGCTGACTCATGGTCCAGCAGGCATGGACAGGGACGTTACCTTTCTTTCACGGCCCATTGGGTCACTCTTTTGGCAGCTGGGAAGGATGCAGGACAAGGTGCAGTAGTGTTGGAGGTTGTCCCACCGCCACGCCTCCAAAATGCTACTACTGGTTGTGACACACCTCTCTCCTCCACCCCCTCCTCTTCTTCTTCCTCCATGGCCTCTTCCTGTGGTTTGTCCTATGAACCAGCGGTGCTCCGTAGCCGTTCACGGGGCTACGCAAGTACGCAGGCAAAAAGATGCCATGCCGTGCTTGCGCTGGTGTGTTTGGGGGACAGAAGCCACACTGGGGCAGAGGTCCTGTCTGCTCTGCAGGGCCAGGCCGAGAGGTGGTTGACGCCACGCCAGCTTAAGCCAGGAATGGTGGTTTGCGACAATGGCACCAACCTCCTCTCCGCCCTCCGACAGGGACAACTGACCCATGTGCCCTGTGTGGCTCACGTCCTTAACCTGGTGGTGCAGCGGTTCTTGGGCAGGTACCCGGGCTTACAGGATGTCCTGAGGCAGGCCAGGAAAGTCTGTGTGCATTTCCGCAGATCTTATAATGCCAGTGCTCGCCTGGCTGAGCTGCAAAAGGAGTTGAACCTGCCCAAGAACCGCCTTATATGTGACATGCCCACCAGGTGGAACTCAACGTTGGCCATGCTGCAGCGGCTGCACACGCAGCAGAGGGCCATCAATGAGTACCTGTGCGACTACGGCACCAGGACAGGGTCAGGGGAGCTTGGTTTTTTTTCTCCACGCCAGTGGGGCATGATCAGGGATGCATGCACTGTCCTGGCACCATTTGAGGAGGCCACGAGGATGGTGAGCAGTGACAGTGCATGCATCAGTGACACTGTACCTCTTGTCCACCTGTTGGAGCACACGCTGCGTGGAATAATGGACAGGGCACTTGAGGCAGAACAGAGGCAGGAAGAGGAGGACTTCCTTGCCTCTCAAGGCCCCCTTTACCCAGACAGTGTTCCTTCTGTCCCACCCATCGCACAGGAAGAGGAGGAGGAGGAGGAGGAGGAGGAGGAGGAGGATTGTGTCAGCATGGAGGTGGAGGCTGGCACTCAGCATCATCAGCAGCAGTCTTTTAGGGATGATTTACAGTCCCAAGAAACCAGTGGACTTGTACGTGGCTGGGAGGAGGTGGCTGCGGATCATGTCGTCCTTAGTGACCCAGAGGACTCCGGAGCGAATGCCTCAGCAAACCTACGCTGCATGGCCTCCCTGATCCTGCAAAGTCTGCGGAAGGATCCTCGTATTCTTCGGATCAAGGAGAGGGACCATTACTGGCTGGCCACTCTCCTTGATCCACGGTACAAGGGTAAGGTTGCGGACCTTATGTTACCGTCACAGAGGGAGCAGAGGATGAGACAACTCCGGGAGGCCTTGCAGAAAGGTCTGTGCAACGCGTTCCCAGAGACTGGGAGGTTACAAACTCCTGGTCCTGGACAACGAGTTGCTGAGGCTTCGGCCAGTCAAAGAAGGAGCGGTGGGGAAGGTGGCCGTCTGACCGATGCGTTCAGACAATTCTTTAGTCCGCAGCCCCAAAGTATGATCGGTTCCAGCAACCATCGCCAGCGTCTGATAAACATGGTGCAGGAATATCTAGGGGCAAGGTCAGACTTGGACACCTTCCCCACCGAAAATCCTCTGGCTTACTGGGTCTTGAGGATGGATCACTGGCCAGAGCTTGCACAGTATGCAATTGAGCTACTGGCCTGTCCTGCATCCAGCGTTCTTTCGGAACGCACATTCAGTGCTGCTGGAGGATTTGTCACGGATCACAGGGTGCGCCTGTCCACCGACTCGGTTGATCGACTGACTTTCATCAAGATGAACCAGTCTTGGATCACCACCAGCTACCACACACCTGATGCTGATATAACAGACTAATTGATTTTAACATGTCACATCCCTTCAAGACTGATGCTGATGCTGAGTGCCTGTGCTGTTATGTTGACTGGCTATCCTCCTCCTCCGAGTCCTCAATGATACGATTGATGATGATAGCTTGGAAGATCATTTTTGTTTATGGGTGCCGCCACCAGTGGCTAAGGCCCAATTTTTCAGCCCCTGTTTTACAGGGGCGTGTCATTACAATTTTTGAAGCAATACTTTGCAACAGGGCTCATTGCTGTGCTCCAAGTACAGTATCTGTGAGGGGTTGTAGTGTTGTGCCACCAGTGCCTAAGGCCCAATTTTTCAGCCCCTGTTCAACAGGGGCATGCAATTACAATTCTTGATCTAATAATTCACAGCAGGGTCCATTGCTGCACCCACCAAGAGTAACTCTGAGGGCTTACAGTCTTGTGGCAACGCCACCACCACCACCACCACGAAAGGCCCAATTTTTCAGCCCCTGTTCAAAAGGGGCATGTAATTACAATTCTTGATCTAATAATTCACAGCAGGGCCCATTGCTGCACCCACCAAGAGTAACTGTCAGGGCTTACAGTGTTGTGGCACCAGCACCACCATCAAAGCCCCAATTTTTACTACCACTGTTCAACAATTATATGTAATTAAAATTCCTGATATAATAGTTGACAGCAGGGCGTTCCAGCACCAACCAAGAGTAACTGAGTGCTTACAGTGTTGTGCCAACACCAACAACTAAGGGGCCTATTTCTGCAGAGTATATACGGCAGGTCCCTACTTTCAAACATCCATCCAACTTACAAACGACTCCTACTTGCAAACGAAAGAAGACAACAGGAAGTGAGAGGAAATCTACCCCTAGAAAGGAAAATTCTCTCCTGTAAGAATAAATATGGGAGAAAGGGGTCTCATCTGTACTGATGCTTTATCAGCAATCCTTGTTTCAAGAAAAACACCACATTTCAAAAACAGTTGTCATTGGGACGGAAAGTGAGGTGAAATGTTCTGAACAGGGGCACAGACAGCAAAACAAATGTTACAGGGGTGATAACCCTTACCTATGTTTCCCAAAAAGTTTAAAAATAGATTTTTGGGCTGGAGCTACACTTCAACAATGTACCTGTTCAAAATTACAAACAGATTCTACATAAGAACAAACCTACAGTCCCTGTCTTGTATGCACCGCCTGTATACGGCTGTTCAGAGTATATAGGGCCTTTTTTATTTTATGTGCGGGGTTCCCCTTAATATCCATACAAGACCCAAAGGGGCTGGTAATGGGCTGGGGTAGGGGGGGGGTCATGGGGTAGCTATGCCATTTTTCTTAAAGAATTTCATCCATATTACCGGGACCAGACATTACATTAAAGCCGCAAGCAGTTTTAAATGGCTTTTTTTTCCTTTAGAAGTGTCATTTTGTGCAGGGACAGTTCTAAACACGGGAAACACGTGGCACTTCACAGGCATACTTTAGACACCCCCCAGGTACGATATTTAAAGGAATATTTGACTTTTTTTTTCACTTTATGCATCATTAAAATGACTGCTCCCGAAAAACGACCGTTTTTAAAACTTCTTTTTGCATTGATACATGTCCCCTGGTGCACAACCCGGGTTCCCAAACCCTATTTATGACAATAACATGCATAATAGTTGTTATAATTAGCACTTTAGAATTCGAACGTTCGCATCCATTGTATTTAATAGGGTTCTAATGTTCGTTCGAACTTTCGGTCCGTTCGCGGGTTCTGGTGCGAACCGAACCCGGGGGTGTTCGGCTCATCACTATTGTCAATGTCAAATGTGGATGATTCAGCTAAAGGTTTATCATAAATTACTTTATACATAAGACGACGTGCAAACAAATGTACATCTTTTATGAAATGAAATTTGTCAACATTAGAATCTGGACAAAAGGTCAATCCTAATTTCAATATTTGGATCTCACTTTCAGAAAGGCTATATCTGGACAAGTTAATTATAGATAATTCCAAATCATCGTCAACCTGTTTGGTGAAATTAAGTGCATTACCTGAAGGTGAAGGAAAATCTATTCCTTCACTAAAAAAATTGGTGCAATCCTGGTATCAGATGGTAAGAGCGTCCCAGACGGTGATACCATTATATCTGAATTACTCACCTTCGGAATTGCACCAAGGTGCATAGGTGATGCAGTGACAGACGTAGAGAGTGCGGTAGAAACGATAGCATGCGATGCTGTGGGTTGAGGACCTCGAAGTGTATTAGAAGAGGGGTGCAATAGGGTGGAAAGGTGAGAGGAAATCAATTTAGATTGAGCGTCGGATGGTTGACGTGGTAAAGGAGTACCGAGTTGGTGTCGCAATGATTCGGTCGATGCTGCATCCGAATTGCCTTTGCGCTTTTTGGGCAGTCTGTCCCCAGACAGATCGCGGTAAATCGTAGATTGACTAGAAGATAAAGAAGAATTAGTGGAACGATTTGATGCATTTTCATCTTTTTTGGCACTTCTATAGCTGTTTGATCTAAATGGTTTCGGATTGGTATTGACATTCCATTTATATGCAAAGTTGTTAGTATATGCGTTTTTGTCGCGTACAAATTTATCTTCTTTTGTCCTAATGACATCTATTGTATAAGATTCTATGTGTTCTTTGAGAGTCTGTTCTTTTTTCTTAAATCTTGTGCTGGTCATGACCAAACTGTACTCTTCATACCATTTGGAGACAGATGCATCCAATGCGGTTAACTCATGCTCGTATTGAGTACATAGGATGGTCATCATGCCTATTGAACAGGATTGTAGGTTCGCTTCCCATTGTGTTTTGAGAAGATCCCCTACCTTCCTGAGGTTTGGAAAGATCTGAACCCTTAGGCCCCAGGGTACTATGTTATTTTCATTATATTTTTCAAAATATCGTTTATGCCAAAAAATTCGCACTTTTTTCTCCAATATTCTTTGAAGTCTAAGAAACGCTTGGTCTAAATCTCTATCCGAAATATTTCCAGATCTACTATTTAATTGTACCTTGTTCATAAGTCCCTCCCATGCTTCACCACTAAAAGCAGCCATGGTGAGACAAAAAAAAAAACACAGAACACAAAAATATATATATATATATATATAGAACGGACAAGGACTCAACAGATTCCACGTACTGATTTACCACAGTATAGCGGTGAATAATGTTAAACAATTTAATAGGTGAACATAACACTCTCTCATTGATATACGATGTACAATCGTGAATAAGTTATTTGTTGTGTTCCCCAATGATAGACGGAAAAATGGTGTATTCAAACACCGGATAGAGCTATCATGTTTGGGTTGTCCATTCATTGGCGAAACACTCATTGAGATTGGCACCTCATCCCAAAAGATAATTGTAAAAAAGAGGTAGGATGAAAGGGATTTTTATGGTGCAGAGATTAATCAAAGAGAGAGAGCTTCTAATATGATATAGTTGATAATTTTATTAATACAAAAATAGACAGAAGGAGTAAAAAATAGATAAAACCAATCATGGGTTTTTGGGTACATATACAGTATTATACATAAGTGGTGGTCATAATGCATAGAGTTTGGATGAACATAAAATCGCATAGAAACCCAACATGTTTCGCTTGAAACAGCTTCCTCAGGGGTTTGCGATGACCATCCGCACTTGTCAAATATGACTATACAGAAGAAAAAATAAATATACAGTTATACATTGAAATACATTACATATTATATCCAAACAAATTAAGTATGAACAAGGTCTAATTGTTATGCTGGACCCCTCCCATTGCTACTTACCCTGCCGTCTGTATTGTCTGCTGCTCAACACCGAAAAACGCAGGATCAAGAGCAAAAGTCACCCCGTATATAGAAAATGCGGATAGGTGACCACAGTGGACACTATATAAGAGACCGGCTGAATGCCAAAAACAGAAAAACAGAGATCAGAGAAGAAGAAAATGAAGAATGAAAGATTTAATAACGTTGAACAAAGAAAGGGTCCATGGAGATTAAACGAGGAAATTGAAGAATATTTCAGAATAAATAATACGCCAGAAATAAGTGTGGCAACGATATGGGAAGCCCATAAGGCTTGTATAAGTGGTAAATTGATTTCCATAGGAGCGGGGAAGAAGAAGGAAAGAGATTTAAATAGGAAAAACCTGTTAAAGGAATTAAAAGATTCTGTACAAAGTGACAAAAAACAGCAAGACAGGGAAACACACCAAAAGATAATAATCAAACAAGGTCAACTTAGAGATCTGATGGAACAAGAAACCAGAAAAGTATTTAAAAACGTAGCAAAGGAAAGGTATAAATGGGGGAACAAGCCCGGGAAATACCTAGCAAGAGTAGCAAAGGAGGAAAACAACTATAAATTACATAAATAAAATAAAAAATCAGAGAGGAGAGATGAAATTTAAAACATCTGAAATCTCAGAAGTCTTCAAGACATACTATAGTGCATTATATGATATTAGAGCGAAAGAGACACGACAGGAAGAGGAAAGTAGGAAACTTAGAATACAGGAATACCTAGAGCAAACTAATTTACCAAAGATAACACCAGAAAGTGCTGAACGCTTAGAAGATCCAATTACACAAGAAGAAATAAATAAAGCTCTTCAAGAAACATCAGGGGGGAAAAGCCCAGGACCTGACGGATTCCAGATTAAGTAATATAAAAATTTTAAAAAACAGCTAGTCCCAGAACTGTGTAACTATTTTAATGGAATGGGAGAAGAAGTAGAAATAAGAAAATAATCTCTCCTTGCCAATATCTCTGTTATACCAAAAGTAGGGAGGAATGAAACTATATGCTCCAATTACCAGCCTATAGCGTTATTGAATACAGACACAAAGCTATACGCAAAGGTATTGGCAACGAGATTAAAAATCCTAATGCCGGAACTAATAAATGTAGATCAGGCGGGTTTTGTGGCAGGAAGGGAAGGGAGAGATAACAGTATAAGAACCCTATTATTAATCCGGAAGGGGATGGAGAAGAAACCCCCAGTCGTACTCATGTCTATAGATGCTGAAAAAGCATTTGAACAAGTCGACTGGGGGTTTATGATGGAGACACTCCGGAATATAGGTCTGGGACCAAAATACATGAGATGGATTACAAATCTATACACCCATCCTACGGCCAGGGTTAAGGTAAATGGAAGTGTGTCGTCTGTATTCGAGATGCATAATGGAACGAGACAGGGGTGCCCGCTCTCACCCCTCCTATATGTGTTGGCATTAGAACCACTGTTGTCAAATATACGGAACAGTCGGGATATAGGGGGGGTGAGAGTGGGAGATGACGAACATAAGGTGGCTGCGTTTGCAGACAACATACTCCTATACCTTCTGGATTTATAATTCCTATGCCCTTTCGCCAGAAGGTTTGAAGGAGGGAATAGAAATTGCCACCATTCTCTAGTACTTTAGCTTTTTTGCTGTGTGAAAGGGTTTGTATATTTATATCACAACTTGTACTCAATAAAATATATTTGACAAGAGAAAAGGTTTGTATATAGATTATATATATTGTGACAGCAGGAAGGTAAAGTCACCTGGTTGCATCCAGGGGGGTAGATATATTTCGCCCAGATTCAGGCTTTACGCCGACTTATACAACTAGGTGGAGTGTTGTATAAGCCCAGCTGAGGCTAGTGGGCTCATGGATGACTCATACCTCTAGGGAGAGTGCTGGGCGTCGTGAAGACAGGGAGTTGATGAGACCAGCTGAAGCTTGTCAGCTCATTTAGGCCTCTATAAGAACTCCCAGATTCATTAGGTGTTTGCTCATGCCTGGAACCAGACCTGTGTGGACTGTCTAGGGAGAGTGAACCCCTGTGCGGTGAGACAAAGCCTGTGTGGCTATTTGCTTGGACATTTAAAACCAGGGACTTAGGGACTAGGACAGCACTAGGCTGATCCCAGTTGTTAGTTAGGAAACCTGTATGTTTAGTCAGAGGTCAAGTTGACCAGGATTTATTTTGTTTATGTTTCTTTTGCTTTGCTGTGTTTTGTCACTGTAAATAGAAAATAAACCGCACCTTTTTGATTTTGAAAACCACAACCTCCGTTTGCTGGGCCTGTTTTGTGTGGGGAGCCCATCTCAGGGGTCACACACACCCGCTGCCGAGCTAACCCCCTCACAGTTGGTGGAGAATGCGGGCAGTTTTTTTTTAAGCCAGCATGGAGGAGATACTGAAACAGCTGGCTCTAGCAAATGCCAATCAACAGCAGACAAATGCAGGTTTGCAAAGGAGCCTTGCAGCCCAGCAGCAAGCTCATCAACAGAGCCTTGCAGCCCAGCAGCAAGCTCACCAACAGAGTCTGGAAGCTCAGCAACAAGCCCAGCAGCAATCTGAGGCCCGCTTCATAGACCTGTTACAGAAGCAAGAGCAGAGACTACAACAAATGGAAGCAGTAATGCAGCAACGTCCGCAGACCAGTGAGGAAAGCCGTCCCACTAATACCGCGTCCTTTGGGGTGAGTCGTTTATTGACAAAAATGACTGGAGAGGATGATCCAGAGGTATTTTTGACCACATTTGAAAGGACTGCTGAAAGAGAAAAGTGGCCTGAGGAGCAGTGGGCTGGACTGGTGGCTCCTCTGTTAACTGGTGAATCGCAGAAAGCTTACTATGACCTAGAGCCTGACCAAGCAAAAGACTATGTGATGCTAAAAGCTGAAATATTGGCAAGGCTGGGTGTCACCCAGGCTGTCCGGGCTCAGCGTGTGCATAACTGGACTTTCCAGCTTGGAAAACCCCCCAGGTCTCAAATGTATGATCTCATTCACCTGAGCAGGAAGTGGCTACAGCCAGAGATTTTGTCCGCACCAGAGATTGTGGAACGTGTTGTAATGGATCGGTTTTTGAGAGCTCTTCCTACTGCCATCCAAAAGTGGGTAAGCCATGGAGACCCAGAGACGGCCGGTGGTCTTGTGGATCGTGTAGAGAAATACTTGGCTACAGAGAACCTGACGGCCTCTTCCAGAGACTCTCGGACTTTCCACCCTAAGACCAGACCATCCCCAGGGGCGGATAAGAGGATTCCAAGGGGTGAGGGTGGAGAGAGTGAGAGGGTGGGAGCTCTGCCCAAAGTTTGGCGAGAACAGCCTGGGAAGTCAGAGGCTCAAGAGGCAGCCAAAAGGATTGTTTGCTACCGCTGCCGGCAAGCGGGACATATTGCAGCAAATTGCCCGGTTGTGGAGGAACCCATGCAATGTGACTTTCTGACGGACAGACGTCAGTCGCTGTGTGCGACAGTCGCATGCACTGCCATTCGGGGAACTGAGAAACATTTATGCAAAATGTGTATTAATGGTAGAAATGTTGTGGTATTGCTGGATTCAGGTAGCCTTGTGACCCTGATAAAGGCTGAATTAGTTAAAACAGAGGTCTCTGGGAATAGCAAGGTAGCTGTTATTTGTGTGCATGGGGACACCCGAGAGTATCCAGTGACTACAGTGTGTTTCGAGACCCCCAAAGGTACCCTCTCTCATCCAGTGGGGTTAGTATCTCAATTACCGCATGATGCCATTGTGGGAAGGGATTTTCCGAAGTTCTGGGAACTGTGGGATGATCCTGAGCCCCCCACTGGTGCCCCTATGTACCAGGAATGTGATAGCCAGAACTCCTCTGAGAGTGGTGAGGACTCTCCAGAATTTCCCTTGTCAGTATTGGCAGGGGAGACTCAAGAAACTGGAGAGGAGCCCACCTCCTCAGACGAAAACCTACCGTCTGTGGAGTTTTCTGATCTTGAGGTTCACAGGGAAAACTTTGCCACAGAACAGTTGAAAGACCCCGCCCTAATAAAGGCACGGGAAAACGTAGTGAAAATAGATGGCGAGTTAGTGAACCCAGATAATACCTGCACTTACCCATACTTCAGCGTAGAGAAGGACCTACTGTATCGGGTGGCAAAAAGGGCAGAAGAAACCGTTGAGCAGCTTGTGGTGCCCAAACCTTACAGGAAGTTGGTGTTGGAGTTGTCCCATGGGCACATTCTTGGAGGTCATCTGGGGACAGAGAAAACCCGAGAGAGGGTATTACAGAGATTCTATTGGCCGGGGGTGATGAAGGACATAGAAAATTATTGTTCCTCCTGCCCTGTGTGTCAGAGGTCGGCCCCGATGCCACATTTCCGTAGCCCGCTGGTCCCTCTACCCATCATTGAGGTCCCGTTTGAGAGGATCGCCATGGATTTGGTAGGGCCTATAATCAAGTCCGCTAGGGGGCACCAGTACATATTAGTTATAATGGACTATGCCACCCGTTATCCAGAAGCGATCCCTCTCCGAAATACCTCGGCCAAAACCATAGCCAAAGAGCTATCTCTTGTGTTTAGCCGGGTGGGTATTTGTAAAGAACTGCTTACGGACCAAGGTACACCCTTTATGTCCCGGGTTATGAAGGAGCTGTGTAAATTGTTCAAAGTGACGCAATTACGTACATCTGTGTATCACCCCCAAACCGATGGGCTGGTTGAAAGATTCAACAAAACCCTAAAACGAATGTTGAAGAAAGTGGTGGATAGAGATGGAAAGGATTGGGACTGTCTACTTCCTTATCTGATGTTTGCTATTAGGGAGGTGCCCCAATCCTCTACGGGATTCTCCCCCTTTGAGTTACTGTATGGGAGACACCCAAGAGGGCTGTTGGATATTGCCAAGGAAACTTGGGAAAGTGAGAGTTCTCCCCACAGGAGTGTGATTGAGCATGTCGCCCTGATGCAAGACCGAATTGCACAGGTAATGCCCATCGTGAAGGAACATTTGGCCCAAGCGCAGTTAGCACAGCAGAGAGTGTACAACCGTGGAGCCAAGACCCGTACCTTTTCCCCGGGGGATAGGATACTGGTACTTGTCCCTACGGTTGAAAGTAAATTCCTTGCCAAATGGCAAGGCCCCTATGAGATAATGGAAAAAGTGAGCGAAGTGAATTACAAGGTCAGACAACCAGGAAGGCGAAAGCCCGAACAGATCTATCACGTTAATCTGTTGAAAGCCTGGAGGGATAGAGAGTCCCTAGTCGCAGACACTTGGTCACCAGCTCAAACGGGTTGCGTGATTCCTGAGGTTGGAATAGCAGCCACCTTGTCACAACCCCAACAACAGGAGGTTAAGGAGTTTGTGCTTCGCAACAAGGAGGTATTCTCTGAGCTGCCGGGACAAACATCTGGGGTAGAGCATGACATCATTACCCCGCCCGGTGAAAGGGTGAAGTTAAAACCCTATCGGATCCCAGAGGCCCGACGGGAGGCAATACGGGAGGAAGTACAGAAAATGCTGAACTTAGGGGTGATAGAGGAGTCCCAAAGTGATTGGTCTAGTCCCATTGTGTTGGTGCCTAAACCGGATGGGAGCTGGCGATTTTGTAACGATTTTCGTCAGTTGAACAAAGTTACAAAATTTGACACCTACCCCATGCCACGTATAGATGAGTTGATCGACCGGCTGGGAACAGCCCGATACATGACGACTCTTGACCTCACAAAAGGGTATTGGCAAATCCCCCTGGCCAAGTCGGCCAAAGAGAAAACCGCATTTGTAACCCCAGACGGGGCGTTCCAATATAAAAGAATGCCGTTCGGGTTACAGAATGCGCCGGCCACATTCCAGCGGAAAATGGACCAGATGCTGAGGCCCCATCGGAAGTATGCTGCGGCTTACCTGGATGACGTAATTGTCCATAGCACAGATTGGGCCTCACATCTGCCAAAAGTGCAAGCAGTCCTGGACTCTGTTCGGGAAGCGGGGTTTACGGCTAACCCCAAGAAGTGTACCATTGGGCAGGAGGAGGCCAAATATCTTGGGTACACCATTGGGAGGGGAGTAATAAAACCCCAACTCAACAAAGTCGAGGCCATCCAGAGTTGGCCACGTCCCAACAGCAAGAAGCAGGTACGAGCCTTTCTGGGAATCGCTGGGTATTATCGGCGATTCATTCCCCACTTTGCTTCTAAGGCTGTGCCCCTAACCAACCTGACGAAGGGGAAAGGGTCGGTCATGATTAAATGGACCCCCGAGGCTGAGGCAGCATTCCAATTCTTGAAACAAGCCTTATGTAGCCAGCCAGTGTTGTACTCACCCGACTTCTCTAAAGACTTTGTCGTACAAAGTGATGCGTCAGATGTGGGGTTAGGAGCAGTATTGTCCCAGGTCTGGAACGGGGAAGAGCACCCAGTCATTTACCTCAGCAGGAAGTTGAAGTCCCATGAGGTAAATTACGCCACGGTTGAAAAGGAGTGTTTAGCGGTGAAGTGGGCTCTAGATTCCCTTCGGTACTACCTGCTAGGTAGGCACTTTGACATGGTTACGGATCACGCTCCGTTAAAGTGGATGGCTCAAAACAAGGAAACAAATAGAAGAGTGAATAGGTGGTTCCTGGCCCTCCAGGAATTCAACTTCACAGTAAAGCATCGCCCTGGCGTTCAAATGGGGAATGTGGATGCTTTGTCTCGAGTACATGAATGCCTGATTGCTGGTGTTCCAACCCCGAGGTTAAAACAAGAGGGGGGGGTATGTGACAGCAGGAAGGTAAAGTCACCTGGTTGCATCCAGGGGGGTAGATATATTTCGCCCAGATTCAGGCTTTACGCCGACTTATACAACTAGGTGGAGTGTTGTATAAGCCCAGCTGAGGCTAGTGGGCTCATGGATGACTCATACCTCTAGGGAGAGTGCTGGGCGTCGTGCAGACAGGGAGTTGATGAGACCAGCTGAAGCTTGTCAGCTCATTTAGGCCTCTATAAGAACTCCCAGATTCATTCGGTGTTTGCTCATGCCTGGAACCAGACCTGTGTGGACTGTCTAGGGAGAGTGAACCCCTGTGCGGTGAGACAAAGCCTGTGTGGCTATTTGCTTGGACATTTAAAACCAGGGACTTAGGGACTAGGACAGCACTAGGCTGATCCCAGTTGTTAGTTAGGAAACCTGTATGTTTAGTCAGAGGTCAAGTTGACCAGGATTTATTTTGTTTATGTTTCTTTTGCTTTGCTGTGTTTTGTCACTGTAAATAGAAAATAAACCGCACCTTTTTGATTTTGAAAACCACAACCTCCGTTTGCTGGGCCTGTTTTGTGTGGGGAGCCCATCTCAGGGGTCACACACACCCGCTGCCGAGCTAACCCCCTCACAATATATATATATATACACAGTATATATATATATATATATATATATAGAGCGATACCCTCAGTTTAGGAGGGCTGCTTGTTTGTTTTGGGCCTTGTAATTCACCGCTATCAACCCCTGGCAATCGGCTCTAACCTCTCATGGCACAGTTAGGAAAGGGGAGGGGGGAGATGGCACAACTGCGATATATCTATACTGTTATATGGTACAACCCACCCCCTTTCCGTGTCCCAGCACAGTAATTGACACTGACCACCAAATTACTTAACTATAAGTTTTTACTATTGGTAAAAGTATAAAAGGTAATTTGCATACAATATCTCATGCAGATCCCTGCAATATAGGTGCACGCATTAAAAGAGTATAACATTCAATAATGCAGTAACAATAAAATATCCCTGCTGCAGCTATCCTCCCTCGTGAGCAAAAAATGGCGCCCAGCAATGTCCTATACTACCCAGTCAGGCCTGACTATAACTTGGGGTATAGTTTGTAGAAGAATCTTCGCTAGCAACTCTCAGTGGTGCACATAAGGAAACAAACTGTAATCCAGTAGGGGTAGCAAATAATCGCTAACTTGATAAACTGGAAGACTGATAAACTCAGTTCAGCAGACAGTCTCTCCAAGGTATAACTGTGGCCAATCATGGGCCTAGGCAAAGTTATTAGGCAACAAAGTTACTTAGATGTGGTTCTGAGCTGGCACTCTCTCACCCAGACTGGACCGACTCCTGTCCGGTACCTCCGCTATGGTGAGTTGCTTCACCGTGCCCTCAATGCACCGGGTCTTTGGTCCTCCAGAAGATGGTGGCACCTCAGGAGGATCGGATGCTCCGCAGGCTCCTTGATGGAACGGAAGGCTCTCTGGAACAAAGTGCTAGGCCCAGGCTTTAGGCGTTGCACGCGCAGCAGATGATTGCAGGGATCCTCTTGCAGGGAGGCCGGCGTTCCAAGAGAATAAGCGAGGCTCCTCCTCCCCCTTTTAAAGTCCACCCCAGCAGTCCTTGCGCGGGGAAATGCACCCTGGGTGCCTCAAAGCGTGCTGGGAACTGTAGTTTTGTGGGTGAAGACGATACCCCGCTACATTTATATATATATATATATATATATATATGTGTATGTGTGTGTGTGTATATATATATATATATATATATATATATTGTGACAGCAGGAAGGTAAAGTCACCTGGTTGCATCCAGGGGGGTAGATATATTTCGCCCAGATTCAGGCTTTACGCCGACTTATACAACTAGGTGGAGAGTTGTATAAGGCTAGTGGGCTCATGGATGACTCATACCTCTAGGGAGAGTGTGGGGCGTCGTGCAGACAGAGATGAGGAGACCAGCTGAACCTTGTCAGCTCATTTAGGCCTCTATAAGAACTCCCAGCTTCATTAGATGTTAGCTCATGCCTGGAACCAGACCTGTGTGGACTGTCTAGGGAGAGTGAACCCCTGTGCGGTGAGACAAAGCCTGTGTGGCTATTTGCTTGGACATTTAAAACCAGGGACTTAGGGACTAGGACAGCACTAGGCTGATCCCAGTTGTTAGTTAGGAAACCTGTATGTTTAGTCAGAGGTCAACTTGACCAGGATTTATTTTGTTTATGTTTCTTTTGCTTTGCTGTGTTTTTGTCACTGTAAATAGAAAATAAACCGCACCTTTTTGATTTTGAAAACCACAAGCTCCGTCTGCTGGGCCTGTTTTTGTGTGGGGAGCCCATCTCGGGGGTCACCCACACCCGCTGCCGAGCTAACCCCCTCACAGTTGGTGGAGAACCAGTGGCAGTTTTTTTTAAGCCAGCATGGAGGAGATACTGAAACAGCTGGCTCTAGCAAATGCCAATCAACAGCAGACAAATGCAGGTTTGCAAAGGAGCCTTGCAGCCCAGCAGCAAGCTCATCAACAGAGCCTTGCAGCCCAGCAGCAAGCTCTCACCAACAGAGTCTGGAAGCTCAGCAACAAGCCCTGCAGCAATCTGAGGCCCGCTTCATAGACCTGTTACAGAAGCAAGAGCAGAGACTACAACAAATGGAAGCAGTAGTGCAGCAACGTCAGCAGACCAGTGAGGGAAGCCGTCCCACTAATACCGCGTCCTTTGGGGTGAGTCGTTTATTGACAAAAATGACTGGAGAGGATGATCCAGAGGTATTTTTGACCACATTTGAAAGGACTGCTGAAAGAGAAAAGTGGCCTAGGGAGCAGTGGGCTGGACTGGTGGCTCCTCTGTTAACTGGTGAATCGCAGAAGGCTTACTATGACCTAGAGCCTGACCAAGCAAAAGACTATGTGATGCTAAAAGCTGAAATATTGGCAAGGCTGGGTGTCACCCTGGCTGTCCGGGCTCAGCGTGTGCATAACTGGACTTTCCAGCTTGGAAAACCCCCCAGGTCTCAAATGTATGATCTCATTCACCTGAGCAGAAAGTGGCTACAGCCAGAGACTTTGTCCGCACCAAAGATTGTGGAACGTGTTGTAATGGATCGGTTTTTGAGAGCTCTTCCTACTGCCATCCAAAAGTGGGTAAGCCATGGAGACCCAGAGACGGCCGATGGTCTTGTGGATCGTGTGGAGAAATACTTGGCTACAGAGAACCTGACGGCCTCTTCCAGAGACACTCGGACTTTCCACCCTAAGACCAGACCATCCCCAGGGGCGGATAAGATGATTCCATGGGGTAAGGGTGGAGAGAGTGAGAGGGTGGGAGCTCTACCCCAAGTTTGGCGAGAACAGCCTGGGAAATCAGCGGCTCAAGAGGCGGCAAGAAGGATCGTTTGCTACCGCTGCCGGCAAGCGGGACATATTGCAGCAAATTGCCCGGTTGTGGAGGAACCCATGCAGTGTGACTTTCTGACGGGCAGACGTCAGTCGCTGTGTGCGACAGTCGCATGCACTGCCATTCGGGGAACTGAGAAACATTTATGCAAAATGTGTATTAATGGTAGAAATGTTGTGGTATTGCTGGATTCAGGTAGCCTTGTGACCCTGATAAAGGCTGAATTAGTTAAAACAGAGGTCTCTGGGAATAGCAAGGTAGCTGTTATTTGTGTGCATGGGGACACCCGAGAGTATCCAGTGACTACAGTGTGTTTCGAGACCCCCAAAGGTACCCTCTCTCATCCAGTGGGCTTAGTATCTCAGTTACCGCATGACGCCATTGTGGGAAGGGATTTTCCGAAGTTCTGGGAACTGTGGGATGATCCTGAGCCCCCCACTGGTGCCCCTATGTACCAGGAATGTGATAGCCAGAACTCCCCTGAGAGTGGTGAGGACTCTCCGGAATTTCCCTTGTCAGTATTGGCAGGGGAGACTCAAGAAACTGGAGAGGAGCCCACCTCCTCAGACGAAAACCTACCGTCTGTGGAGTTTTCTGATCTTGAGGTTCACAGGGAAAACTTTGCCACAGAACAGTTGAAAGACCCCGCCCTAATAAAGGCACGGGAAAACGTAGTGAAAATAGATGGCGAGTTAGTGAACCCAGATAATACCTGCACTTACCCATACTTCAGCGTAGAGAAGGACCTACTGTATCGGGTGGCAAAAAGGGCAGAAGAAACCGTTGAGCAGCTTGTGGTGCCCAAACCTTACAGGAAGTTGGTGTTGGAGTTGGCCCATGGGCACATTCTTGGAGGTCATCTGGGGACAGAGAAAACCCGAGAGAGGGTATTACAGAGATTCTATTGGCCGGGGGTGATGAAGGACATAGAAAATTATTGTTCCTCCTGCCCTGTGTGTCAGAGGTCGGCCCCGATGCCACATTTCCGTAGCCCGCTGGTCCCTCTACCCATCATTGAGGTCCCGTTTGAGAGGATCGCCATGGATTTGGTAGGTCCTATAATCAAGTCCGCTAGGGGGCACCAGTACATATTAGTTATAATGGACTATGCCACCCGTTATCCAGAAGCGATCCCTCTCCGAAATACCTCGGCCAAAACCATAGCCAAAGAGCTATCTCTTGTGTTTAGCCGGGTGGGTATTTGTAAAGAACTGCTTACGGACCAAGGTACACCCTTTATGTCCCGGGTTATGAAGGAGCTATGTAGATTGTTCAAAGTGACGCAATTACGTACATCTGTGTATCACCCCCAAACCGATGGGCTGGTTGAAAGATTCAACAAAACCCTAAAACAAATGTTGAAGAAAGTGGTGGATAGAGATGGAAAGGATTGGGACTGTCTACTTCCTTATCTGATGTTTGCTATTAGGGAGGTGCCCCAATCCTCTACGGGATTCTCCCCCTTTGAGTTACTGTATGGGAGACACCCAAGAGGGCTGTTGGATATTGCCAAGGAAACTTGGGAAAGTGAGAGTTCTCCCCACAGGAGTGTGATTGAGCATGTCGCCCTGATGCAAGACCGAATTGCACAGGTAATGCCCATCGTGAAGGAACATTTGGCCCAAGCGCAGTTAGCACAGCAGAGAGTGTACAACCGTGGAGCCAAGACCCGTACCTTTTCCCCGGGGGATAGGATACTGGTACTTGTCCCTACGGTTGAAAGTAAATTCCTTGCCAAATGGCAAGGCCCCTACGAGATAATGGAAAAAGTGAGCGAAGTGAATTACAAGGTCAGACAACCAGGAAGGCGAAAGCCCGAACAGATCTATCACGTTAATCTGTTGAAAGCCTGGAGGGATAGAGAGTCCCTAGTCGCAGACACTTGGTCACCAGCTCAAACTGGTTGCGTGATTCCTGAGGTTGGAATAGCAGCCACCTTGTCACAACCCCAACAACAGGAGGTTAAGGAGTTTGTGCTTCGCAACAAGGAGGTATTCTCTGAGCTGCCGGGACAAACATCTGGGGTAGAGCATGACATCATTACCCCGCCCGGTGAAAGGGTGAAGTTAAAACCCTATCGGATCCCAGAGGCCCGACGGGAGGCAATACGGGAGGAAGTACAGAAAATGCTGAACTTAGGGGTGATAGAGGAGTCCCAAAGTGATTGGTCTAGTCCCATTGTGTTGGTGCCTAAACCGGATGGGAGCTGGCGATTTTGTAACGATTTTCGTCAGTTGAACAAAGTTACAAAATTTGACACCTACCCCATGCCACGTATAGATGAGTTGATCGACCGGCTGGGAACAGCCCGATACATGACGACTCTTGACCTCACAAAAGGGTATTGGCAAATCCCCCTGGCCAAGTCGGCCAAAGAGAAAACCGCATTTGTAACCCCAGACGGGGCGTTCCAATATAAAAGAATGCCGTTCGGGTTACAGAATGCGCCGGCCACATTCCAGCGGAAAATGGACCAGATGCTGAGGCCCCATCGGAAGTATGCTGCGGCTTACCTGGATGACGTAATTGTCCATAGCACAGATTGGGCCTCACATCTTCCAAAAGTGCAAGCAGTCCTGGACTCTGTTCGGGAAGCGGGGTTTACGGCTAACCCCAAGAAGTGTACCATTGGGCAGGAGGAGGCCAAATATCTTGGGTACACCATTGGGAGGGGAGTAATAAAACCCCAACTCAACAAAGTCGAGGCCATCCAGAGTTGGCCACGTCCCAACAGCAAGAAGCAGGTACGAGCCTTTCTGGGAATCGCTGGGTATTATCGGCGATTCATTCCCCACTTTGCTTCTAAGGCTGTGCCCCTAACCAACCTGACGAAGGGGAAAGGGTCGGTCATGATTAAATGGACCCCCGAGGCTGAGGCAGCATTCCAATTCTTGAAACAAGCCTTATGTAGCCAGCCAGTGTTGTACTCACCCGACTTCTCTAAAGACTTTGTCGTACAAAGTGATGCGTCAGATGTGGGGTTAGGAGCAGTATTGTCCCAGGTCTGGAACGGGGAAGAGCACCCAGTCATTTACCTCAGCAGGAAGTTAAAGTCCCATGAGGTAAATTACGCCACCGTTGAAAAGGAGTGTTTAGCGGTGAAGTGGGCTCTAGATTCCCTTCGGTACTACCTGCTAGGTAGGCACTTTGACATGGTTACGGATCACGCTCCGTTAAAGTGGATGGCTCAAAACAAGGAAACAAATAGAAGAGTGAATAGGTGGTTCCTGGCCCTCCAGGAATTCAACTTCACAGTAAAGCATCGCCCTGGCGTTCAAATGGGGAATGTGGATGCTTTGTCTCGAGTACATGAATGCCTGATTGCTGGTGTTCCAACCCCGAGGTTAAAACAAGAGGGGGGGGTATGTGACAGCAGGAAGGTAAAGTCACCTGGTTGCATCCAGGGGGGTAGATATATTTCGCCCAGATTCAGGCTTTACGCCGACTTATACAACTAGGTGGAGAGTTGTATAAGGCTAGTGGGCTCATGGATGACTCATACCTCTAGGGAGAGTGTGGGGCATCGTGCAGACAGAGATGAGGAGACCAGCTGAACCTTGTCAGCTCATTTAGGCCTCTATAAGAACTCCCAGCTTCATTAGATGTTAGCTCATGCCTGGAACCAGACCTGTGTGGACTGTCTAGGGAGAGTGAACCCCTGTGCGGTGAGACAAAGCCTGTGTGGCTATTTGCTTGGACATTTAAAACCAGGGACTTAGGGACTAGGACAGCACTAGGCTGATCCCAGTTGTTAGTTAGGAAACCTGTATGTTTAGTCAGAGGTCAACTTGACCAGGATTTATTTTGTTTATGTTTCTTTTGCTTTGCTGTGTTTTTGTCACTGTAAATAGAAAATAAACCGCACCTTTTTGATTTTGAAAACCACAAGCTCCGTCTGCTGGGCCTGTTTTTGTGTGGGGAGCCCATCTCGGGGGTCACCCACACCCGCTGCCGAGCTAACCCCCTCACAATATATATATATATATATATATATATATATATATATATATTGTGACAGCAGGCAGTGAAAGTCGCCAGGTTGCATCCAGGATGGAAGGTATATATGTCCTAGATTCAGGCTTTATGCCAATTTATACCACTAGGGGGAGTGCTGGGAGTCTTGCAGGGGAAGAGTTAATGAGCCCAGCTGAATCAAGTGGCTCACTGAGGCCTCTACAAGAACTCCCAGCATGCTAAGGGAGATGCTCCAACCTGGAACCACATCTGTGTGGATAGTCTGGGGAGTGTAATCTCTGCGCGGTGAGCCAAAGCCTGTGTGGTTATTGTAAGAACTTCAAAAAGCAGGGAGCTAGGGACTGGGACATCACAAGGCTGTACCCAGTTGTTAGTTAGGGACACCAACGTGTGTAGTGAGTAGTGATGAGCCGAACACCCCCCTGTTCGGTTCGCACCAGAACCCGCGAACGGACCGAAAGTTCGAACGAACATTAGAACCCTATTAAATAGAATGGATGCGAACGTTCGAATTCTAAAGTGCTAATTATAACAACTATTATGCATGTTATTGTCCTAAAAAGGGTTTGGGAACCCGGGTTCTGCACCAGGGGACATGTATCAATGCAAAAAGAAGTTTTAAAAACGGTCGTTTTTCGGGAGCAGTCATTTTAATGATGCATAAAGTGAAAAAAAAAAGTCAAATATTCCTTTAAATATCGTACCTGGGGGGTGTCTAAAGTATGCCTGTGAAGTGCCACGTGTTTCCCGTGTTTAGAACTGTCCCTGCACAAAATGACACTTCTAAAGGAAAAAAAAGCCATTTAAAACTGCTTGCGGCTTTAATGTAATGTCTGGTCCCGGTAATATGGATGAAATTCTTTAAGAAAAATGGCATAGCTACCCCATGACCCCCCCCCCCTACCCCAGCCCATTACCAGCCCCTTTGGGTCTTGTATGGATATTAAGGGGAACCCCGCACATAAAATAAAAAAGGCCCTATATACTCTGAACAGCCCTATACAGGCGGTGCATACAAGACAGGGACTGTAGGTTTGTTCTTATGTAGAATCTGTTTGTAATTTTGAACAGGTACATTGTTGAAGTGTAGCTCCAGACCAAAAATCTATTTTTAAACTTTTTGGAAAACATAGGTAAGGGTTATCACCCCTGTAACATTTGTTTTGCTGTCTGTGCCCCTGTTCAGAACATTTCACCTCACTTTCCGTCCCAATGACAACTGTTTTTGAAATGTGGTGTTTTTCTTGAAACAAGGATTGCTGATAAAGCATCAGTACAGAGGAGACACCTTTCTCCCATATTTATTCTTACAGGAGAGAATTTTCCTTCCTAGTGGTAGATTTCCTCTCACTTCCTGTTGTCTTCTTGCGTTTGCAAGTAGGAGTCGTTTGTAAGTTGGATGTTTGAAAGTAGGGACCTGCCGTATATACTCTGCAGAAATAGGCCCCTTAGTTGTTGGTGTTGGCACAACACTGTAAGCACTCACAGTTACTCTTGGTTGGTGCTGGAACGCCCTGCTGTCAACTATTATATCAGGAATTTTAATTACATATAATTGTTGAACAGTGGTAGTAAAAATTGGGCCTTTGATGGTGGTGCTGGTGCCACAACACTGTAAGCCCTGACAGTTACTCTTGGTGGGTGCAGCAATGGGCCCTGCTGTGAATTATTAGATCAAGAATTGTAATTACATGCCCCTGTTGAACAGGGGCTGAAAAATTGGGCCTTAGGCACTGGTGGCACAACACTGCAACCCCTCACAGATACTGTACTTGGAGCACAGCAATGAGCCCTGTTGCAAAGTATTGCTTCAAAAATTGTAATGACACGCCCCTGTTAAACAGGGGCTGAAAAATTGGGCCTTAGGCACTGGTGGCACAACACTGCAACTCCTCACAGATACTGTACTTGGAGTACAGCAATGAGCCCTGTTGCAAAGTATTGCTTCAAAAATTGTAATTACACGCCCCTGTTAAACAGGGGCTGAAAAATTGGGCGTTAGGCACTGGTGGCGGCACCCATAAACAAAAATGATCTTCCAAGCTATCATCATCAATCGTATCATTGAGGACTCGGAGGAGGAGGATAGCCAGTCAACATAACAGCACAGGCACTCAGCATCAGCATCAGTCTTGAAGGGATGTGACATGTTAAAATCAATTAGTCTGTTATATCAGCATCAGGTGTGTGGTAGCTGGTGGTGATCCAAGACTGGTTCATCTTGATGAAAGTCAGTCGATCAACCGAGTCGGTGGACAGGCGCACCCTGTGATCCGTGACAAATCCTCCAGCAGCACTGAATGTGCGTTCCGAAAGAACGCTGGATGCAGGACAGGCCAGTAGCTCAATTGCATACTGTGCAAGCTCTGGCCAGTGATCCATCCTCAAGACCCAGTAAGCCAGAGGATTTTCGGTGGGGAAGGTGTCCAAGTCTGACCTTGCCCCTAGATATTCCTGCACCATGTTTATCAGACGCTGGCGATGGTTGCTGGAACCGATCATACTTTGGGGCTGCGGACTAAAGAATTGTCTGAACGCATCGGTCAGACGGCCACCTTCCCCACCGCTCCTTCTTTGACTGGCCGAAGCCTCAGCAACTCGTTGTCCAGGACCAGGAGTTTGCAACCTCCCAGTCTCTGGGAACGCGTTGCACAGACCTTTCTGCAAGGCCTCCCGGAGTTGTCTCATCCTCTGCTCCCTCTGCGACGGTAACATAAGGTCCGCAACCTTACCCTTGTACCGTGGATCAAGGAGAGTGGCCAGCCAGTAATGGTCCCTCTCCTTGATCCGAAGAATACGAGGATCCTTCCGCAGACTTTGCAGGATCAGGGAGGCCATGCAGCGTAGGTTTGCTGAGGCATTCGCTCCGGAGTCCTCTGGGTCACTAAGGACGACATGATCCGCAGCCACCTCCTCCCAGCCACGTACAAGTCCACTGGTTTCTTGGGACTGTAAATCATCCCTAAAAGACTGCTGCTGATGATGCTGAGTGCCAGCCTCCACCTCCATGCTGACACAATCCTCCTCCTCCTCCTCCTCCTCCTCCTCCTCTTCCTGTGCGATGGGTGGGACAGAAGTAACACTGTCTGGGTAAAGGGGGCCTTGAGAGGCAAGGAAGTCCTCCTCTTCCTGCCTCTGTTCTGCCTCAAGTGCCCTGTCCATTATTCCACGCAGCGTGTGCTCCAACAGGTGGACAAGAGGTACAGTGTCACTGATGCATGCACTGTCACTGCTCACCATCCTCGTGGCCTCCTCAAATGGTGCCAGGACAGTGCATGCATCCCTGATCATGCCCCACTGGCGTGGAGAAAAAAAACCAAGCTCCCCTGACCCTGTCCTGGTGCCGTAGTCGCACAGGTACTCATTGATGGCCCTCTGCTGCGTGTGCAGCCGCTGCAGCATGGCCAACGTTGAGTTCCACCTGGTGGGCATGTCACATATAAGGCGGTTCTTGGGCAGGTTCAACTCCTTTTGCAGCTCAGCCAGGCGAGCACTGGCATTATAAGATCTGCGGAAATGCACACAGACTTTCCTGGCCTGCCTCAGGACATCCTGTAAGCCCGGGTACCTGCCCAAGAAGCGCTGCACCACCAGGTTAAGGACGTGAGCCACACAGGGCACATGGGTCAGTTGTCCCTGTCGGAGGGCGGAGAGGAGGTTGGTGCCATTGTCGCAAACCACCATTCCTGGCTTAAGCTGGCGTGGCGTCAACCACCTCTCGGCCTGGCCCTGCAGAGCAGACAGGACCTCTGCCCCAGTGTGGCTTCTGTCCCCCAAACACACCAGCGCAAGCACGGCATGGCATCTTTTTGCCTGCGTACTTGCGTAGCCCCGTGAACGGCTACGGAGCACCGCTGGTTCATAGGACAAACCACAGGAAGAGGCCATGGAGGAAGAAGAAGAGGAGGGGGTGGAGGAGAGAGGTGTGTCACAACCAGTAGTAGCATTTTGGAGGCGTGGCGGTGGGACAACCTCCAACACTACTGCACCTTGTCCTGAATCCTTCCCAGCTGCCAAAAGAGTGACCCAATGGGCCGTGAAAGAAAGGTAACGTCCCTGTCCATGCCTGCTGGACCATGAGTCAGCGGTAATATGCACCTTACCGCTGACCGCCCTGTCCAGCGAGGCCAAGACATTGCCTTCCACATGCCGGTAGAGAGCCGGAATAGCCTTCCGTGCGAAAAAGTGGCGTTTGGGAACCTGCCACTGAGGAACCGCACATTGCACAAACTCACGGAAGGGGGCCGAGTCTACCAACTGAAAAGGCAGCAGTTGAAGCGCTAGCAATTTAGCCAAGCTAGCATTCAACCGCTGGGCATGTGGATGGCTGGGAGTGAACTTCTTTCGACGGTCCAGCAGCTGGGGCAGGGAAATTTGCCTGCTAGAATCGGACGTCGGTGTACTGCTAGCAGAGTGGGCGCAAGTACTTGGCTGTGACACACCTAATTCTACACCTTCATTCCTCTCAGTGCATGTTTCAGAGAGGACTGAAGTTATAGTGGGGTTGGAGATCCCAGCTGATGCGGTGCAAGGAGAGGTCCGCTTTGTTCTTTGGTGTGGGTCTTTGAGGTAGGCTTGCCAACGAGCTGCATGGCAGGTCAACATATGTCTGGTCAGGCATGTGGTACCCAAGCGGCTGATGTTTTGGCCACGCGATATACGCTTGAGACATATGTTGCAAACAGCAGCTGTGCGATCTGATGCACTAGCCTCAAAAAAGGCCCACACCAAAGAACTTTTTGAATGACGGGCAGAGGCAGCGCCCTGCACAGGCGGAGCTCTGCGGTGTGATTCCGTCGGTGTACTGCCCTTACGCTGGCCACCAAAGGGCATCCTGCCTCGTTGGAGATGTGCCTCCTCCTCATCCTCCTCCTCCTCCTCTCTCCTATTAGGCACCCACGTGGAGTCAGTGACCTCATCATCCCCTCCCTCCTCATCACTGGAGCCAATCTGGCAGTATGCTGCAGCTGCTGGAACATGACTGCCAGATTGGTGTCCTTCTTGAGCATCCCCTCTGTCTGCTCTCACGCTACTGCCTTCCTCTAGCTGGGTTTCATCATCAGACCCTTCGAAACGCTGGGCATCCTCCTGGAGCATGTACCCAACACTGTGCTGAAACAGTTCGGGGGACTCCTCAGGAGGAGGACATGGTGGGTCTAGGGAAGGAGTGACTGATGATTTGTCTGACATTGATACCAGGGAAGACGACGCTTTGGCAGCTGCTTTTCCAGTACCCTGAGCCTGGGTGAGAGAGGATGAGGAGGAGGAGGAGGGCTTGGTCATCCACTCTACCAAGTCTTCGGCATGATGTGGCTCAACATGTCCAGCTGCCGAAAAGAAGGACAAGCGTGTCCCATGGCCATGTGCTGATGACAATGCACCGCGTCCACGACCAGCACTGTTGCCCCCAGACACAGAGCCTGCTTGCCCTCTTTTATTGCCTCCTGACTGTCTGCCTCTCCTTGTTTGCCTTCCAGACATTCTAATAGATGGCCTGCACGGAGATGGGAAAAAAGCAATAAGGGCTACCTTCAGGTGTCCTTCTCTGTCCCTTGAAACAAGGACTTTCACAGTGAAAGAAACTGACACTCTCCCTACCTACAGTTTTCTGTCCCTAGAAAAAATGTTTTTTTTAATCACAATATAGCACAAGAAAAATTCACTCACTGTCCTTACAGGTCCCTGGAAACAAGGACTTGCAGAGTGAAAGAAAAAAAACACTCTCCCTACCTACAGTTTTCTGTCCCTAGAAAAAATGTTTTTTTTAATCACAATATAGCACAAGAAAAATTCACTCACTGTCCTTACAGGTCCCTGGAAACAAGGACTTGCAGAGTGAAAGAAAAAAAACACTCTCCCTACCTACAGTTTTCTGTCCCTAGAAAAAATGTTTTTTTTAATCACAATATAGCACAAGAAAAATTCACTCACTGTCCTTACAGGTCCCTGGAAACAAGGACTTGCAGAGTGAAAGGAAAAAAACACTCTCCCTACCTACAGTTTTCTGTCCCTAGAAAAAATGTTTTTTTTTTAATCACAATATAGCACAAGGACAATTCACTCACTGTCCTTCCAGGTCCCTGGAAACAAGGACTTGCAGAGTGAAAGAAACTGACACTCTCCCTACCTACAGTTTTCTGTCCCTAGAATAAATGTTTTTTTAAGCACAATATAGCACAAGAACAATTCACTCACTGTCCTTACAGGTCCCTGGAAACAAGGACTTGCAGAGTGAAAGAAAAAAAACACTCTCCCTACCTACAGTTTTCTGTCCCTAGAAAAAATGTTTTTTTTAATCACAATATAGCACAAGAAAAATTCACTCACTGTCCTTACAGGTCCCTGGAAACAAGGACTTGCAGAGTGAAAGAAAAAAAACACTCTCCCTACCTACAGTTTTCTGTCCCTAGAAAAAATGTTTTTTTTAATCACAATATAGCACAAGAAAAATTCACTCACTGTCCTTACAGGTCCCTGGAAACAAGGACTTGCAGAGTGAAAGAAAAAAAACACTCTCCCTACCTACAGTTTTCTGTCCCTAGAAAAAATGTTTTTTTTAATCACAATATAGCACAAGAAAAATTCACTCACTGTCCTTACAGGTCCCTGGAAACAAGGACTTGCAGAGTGAAAGAAAAAAAACACTCTCCCTACCTACAGTTTTCTGTCCCTAGAAAAAATGTTTTTTTTAATCACAATATAGCACAAGAACAATTCACTCACTGTCCTTACAGGTCCCTGGAAACAAGGACTTGCAGAGTGAAAGAAAAAAAACACTCTCCCTACCTACAGTTTTCTGTCCCTAGAAAAAATGTTTTTTTTAATCACAATATAGCACAAGAACAATTCACTCACTGTCCTTACAGGTCCCTGGAAACAAGGACTTGCAGAGTGAAAGGAAAAAAACACTCTCCCTACCTACAGTTTTCTGTCCCTAGAAAAAATGTTTTTTTTAATCACAATATAGCACAAGGACAATTCACTCACTGTCCTTCCAGGTCCCTGGAAACAAGGACTTGCAGAGTGAAAGAAACTGACACTCTCCCTACCTACAGTTTTCTGTCCCTAGAATAAATGTTTTTTTAAGCACAATATAGCACAAGGACAATTCACTCACTGTCCTTCCAGGTCCCTGGAAACAAGGACTTGCAGAGTGAAAGAAACTGACACTCTCCCTACCTACAGTTTTCTGTCCCTAGAATAAATGTTTTTTTAAGCACAATATAGCACAAGGACAATTCACTCACTGTCCTTCCAGGTCCCTGGAAACAAGGACTTGCAGAGTGAAAGAAACTGACACTGTCCCTACCTACAGTTTTCTGTCCCTAGAATAAATGTTTTTTTTAAGCACACTATAGCACAAGCACAAAACACACTGACACTCTCCCTACCTATCCTTCTCTTTCCCTAAACTAAAGGAATCCAGGTTAAGCAAGAAAGAAATAACAGTCACTGTCCCTGCCTATGCTGCTCTATCCCTGCTCCAGAACACACTACACTAGGCCGCCGTGCTGGCGGCCTTTTATAGTGTGGGGCGTGTACTAAACACCCTCAGCAATAATTGGCCACAGGCATCCTGCCTGTGGCCAATCATTGCTCTCCTCGCTGCCGGCGCTGTGATTGGCCAAGCATGCGGGGTCACAGTGCATGCTTGGCCAATCACAGCGCCTGGATGACACTGCGATGGCGTAGTGCATTGTGGGCCGTTCGCGTCACTCGAATTTGGCGCGAACGGCCCAAATCGTTCGATCTTCGTCGAACGATCGAACAGCCGATGTTCGAGTCGAACGTATGTTCGACTCGAACACGAAGCTCATCCCTAGTAGTGAGCAGTCAAGTTGGCCAGGATTTATTTTCATGTTTCTTTTTGTTTTGCTGTTTTTCCCTTATAAATAGTTTGAATAAACCGCACCTTTCATTTTTGCAACTACAAACTCTGTCTGCTGTGCCTGTTTTGTGTGGTGAACCCATCCAGGGGGTCACACACACCCGCTGCCGAATTAACCCCCTCACAATATATATTTTTTTTTTTTTAAAACATCAATTTGTATTGTGATATTGGGGTGTTTTAGCTCAAGTGGATAGATGCATTTTTATGCAGTGAGTCCATATCAGACAGGCGTTCTAGTTAAGGGCCTGGTAGCCCACGTTTATTAAAACAGAAAAACTAAATCAAAAAGGTCCATTCAGGATTCCTACGCAGGGGTTTAACTTCATTTAGCAGTCTAAAAAATAGAAAAATAGAAATAGAAAAATAGAAATAGAAAAACATACCGAGCCACCTGGCTCTCTTGTCAGCAGTTCCTCTGCTTGCTTTTAACAGATTCCACAATTCTTTCCAGCCCCCTGGACTTACTGGCTTCCTCAGTCTCCCCGAATCTCAAGGCTGGCGAGCCTTTCCCAGTCCCTGGGCAAAGAGTTCCCTTTACATGGGCTGCAGTCTCCCACAGGGCAGACCGCTCTCCAGACATAGGTCTGTCTTCACACAGCAGTAGCAAGCTGCTCACTCTCCACCATCCTCCACTCTCTGCTCTCACCAGCCCCTCATTATATTGGTTGTGTGCACCTGAGCACACACCATGCTGGCTGTCCACAAGACCCGGACACAGGGTTGGAGATCCCATCCCACCCAAGACTCTGAAGGATCTCCAAGCCACAGAGCCCTATGCAGAAATAGCAAAATCTGAGAAAACTGCCAGAGCAGTTTTCTCTGTTTTTAAATTCACGCTCTGTAGCTCTGCACTCAGGCGATATGCAGCCTCTGTGTCCACTTTAACCCCATTTTCATTGGGACAGAGCCTCGCTCTGCCACATACCCCCCCCCCCTGTTTTGATCTGGAGGGTGAAACACCTGCACCCACCATAGCAGTTGGGACACCTCTGTGCTGGCCATCAGCCACGTAGGCCCAACCCTTTTTTCGGGTGTGCTTCCAGGTACGTCCCAGCTTGGATCTTAACAGGGTTCTATAATTCCGTATACTCTGTCTTCCCTCTCTTCTCTTGGGGTCCCTGAGCATACTCTCCTCTCTTGGGGGAACTCTGCCTTCCCTGATTCTACCTTTCAGCTTACGGAAGTAAGTTTTATCTTTCACCATAGGTCTTTCAGGTTCAAAAACCTCTTTCTGGTTACCCACGGCAACCACATCACTTTTAACAGCGCCAATCATTAGCAGATCATATATTTTAATGTCACACTTTCCAACGCAATCAGTGCTGTCCATCTCAGTGCTTGTTAGAACCAGACCTGAGGAGGGACCACACACAAGCGAGGGACTACATCCCACAGGACCAAAGCCAAGTTCCACCTCACCTGTTGTCCAACACTCCATGGGTAACTGATCTAACAAATGACACTGATCCAAGCACAAACTACTTCTTTCTGATGTACATATTACATTGTTGCAGCAACCAACATTAGCACTTTTTCTCACAGTGTCTCCGGGTACTTTAAGTTGTACCTCTTTCTGAGTGATAGAAATAATCTCTGCTAGTGCTGCATCTATTCTGGGCCCTTCCTTCTCATGAGATTTAGCTGCTGAGACAGTATCTGTGCCCTCTACTGACCACTGCTCAGCTGCACCTCGGACCACACCAGCAGAGATGTTTCCAGTCACTACACCAGCAGGAGAGACCTTTGATGTCTCCAACAGTTCTGAGCGCCTTCCATACCACTCAGTAACTGGGAGCACCCTCTTAGAGAACCTCAGGACTATTTGCCACACTGTTAATAAGCTTCCCAGCACAGCCTGTACCACCTGGCTCCACCTATTGGTACCACCTGGTCCGACTACGGTGGAGACACCCAAGTGTACAGTGAGGGCACTTTTACCAAATCCAGCATTTCTAATAAAGTTTTTTTCAACTCTATGCAACCGATGTCTAAATGCGTGACCTTTTTGGGAACCTTTCCCCTGTCCGAGACATGGAGGGGCTCATCCATTGCAGCTTGTGAGGTTGAGACATTTGAAGAGACCTCCATCTCCTTGGCGTTACCCCTCATCCCAGCCTGTTGCTCCCCTGGAGCGCTGTCAGACACATGTCTCCTCTTCACCTCTAACGCTACACCAATGAGCCTCTGAGAGTCAACATTAGTCACATTGTCACCTTGACACTTGCCATTACTTAGTTGCTGGGCCGTGGACAACCCATCTGCCATACCTGCGCCCAGAACCGTTCCTTCAGACTGGAGGGCATCAGCCTTTGCAGGGGCTGGCGTGCCCTTGAGCACTGGCCATTCTGCGATCCCTCCATTGGGCATAGCAGGTGTTCTGTCCACACACTTGTCACACATCATTGCTTTATAACTCATGGTCACTTTGTTTAGTGTTGCAACGGTTTCCGTGCACCATGCTTCCCAGTCTGTGGTACTTCCCTGACAGGCATTCTGCAGCACTGCATCACCTGTTCCAAGAGGCACCAAAGGAACCTGGGATTCACTAGCCAAAACATCACCTGGGTCATTTCTATACATATCCCTTTGGGATGACACATCATCTGACAAGGCAGGTTGTAATTCATGCTTTTGCCCTACCTGCTCTGGGGGCGTTACTGGCACATATAGCTCTGCACTTTCAGCTTTTGCAGGCTGAATTAACCCCTTGACAACTGGGTTACACTTAGGGTTGGGGGGCTGCGCCCACACACTCTCACTGTGTGACTCAGTCTTTCCTTGTTTCACCAGAGTAGCACCACAGCCATCCTGGAAAACCTCTGGCTCCAACACATGGAGGCCCCATGAGACTTCCATGGACAATCCTGCGCTTCTGGTTGTCATGGGAGATATCCTACTCCCATCATTGGTAGTAAACACATTTCCAACAATTTCAGACATGACATTAAAGAAAACACATTTTTCAATGTCATTATCACCAATACCATCACATTTGCCAACAGTAACACCTTGGTCAGCACAACTATCAGAATTTTCACTACGCGTAGACATAACTGCTACTTTTGTGGATTGTCTATTACCCACCACAGCCTGTGAGCCTCTCCTCACAGCATCCTCTATCTTTAAAGGGGAACTCTTTGCTCCTTGGGCAGCTCCATAGCTGACCTGGGAAACTCTCTGCTCCTTCACTGCGAGCTCCTTGGAAGTTTCCCTGGGCAACTCTGCAGCACCTGTCACTAGGGAACATGGCACAAGGACAGTTTTGGTCACCCCTAGTTCAACTTTCCCAGCACTCTGCTGGATTATAGCAGGCACATGCATAGTCCCCAAGTCCATTTGAGTCTTTGACCTTGCCGTCAGCTGGGCTTCACCATATACCTCCCCCTGCTCTGGGTAGCAGACTGTAGCAAGTCTATGTCCATTTGTACTGCAGATCTCCCCGCTGGGCATACTCCCACTTCCCTAGGTTCAGTCCCAAAAAATGAAACAGTCTTACCATTTTCAGTGGCTGGCATCATAGCCTTCACTTGAGTGCGCTGTCTTTCAGCTGCATCCATACCAGCTACTGTCTCTTTGGGGCCATATAGTGACACTGCAGCCTTTCCAGACTCTTCAGCGGTGTTCCAGAACCTTGGGCAAGTAAAGATCCCATGCCCCACTTGACCACATTCCAAGCATGGTACTGGACACTGAAATTTAATTTCTCTTACCATCCATGGACTGACACGGTGTCTCTTTACACTTTACACGTGGGTTATGTCCCTGCTTGCAGGAGAAGACCTAGGCAGAATGTCAGATGTTATACATACATTCTAAAAGCCAGAGCTGAACAGCCCCACCCAGGGGGCGGTCCCTCTGGACATAACCCTCCCACTGCAGTCAGCAGACCTCAGTTTTTTTCTGCCTAGCAGAAGGAGAAGACATGGCTCTCTCAGGAGCCAGTCTCCTGACCTATTTTTGTTCCTTTTTGGAATTCTTTTTTATTTTATTTTTGAGAATCTTCTATCAACTGTCGGCTGGGCAACAGGTTGGGTACAAGATATCCTCGTAGTCTTCCCTGTCCAACCATCGAGCGCGCTGATCCTCGCCTTGTGTGCGTGAGACTCAGTTCACGACATGCCCCATGACTCCAGGGGTGGCCGGGTTTGCTTTCATGCTCCCACGGTCCTCTCAAGACTGAACAGCTCCTGACTGACTGTATCTTTCGCGGTGGACCGGGCCGACAGCTACTCAGTACTGCACTGTGATAGTCCTGTCAGAAACACACCAGTGTGTCCCTCAGGGGACGGGTAAGTAGTCTCTCCTGCCTGCAGGTGAGTACAAAAGGCTGTGTGTTTCTCTGTGGGGGATTTTCCCTGTCTCCCCCTGTATTTTATTGTCGCTCTCTGTCACCATTACTGGCGCTGGCTGTGTGGGGTGCTTGGGGGTCACACTGTTCTTGGGGGGCTCATGCTGGTCTGCAATATATGCTTTGGGGCCTTTTTGTGTGTTTTTTGGGGCCTGAGCGCCGAGTGGCGCTGTGTGTGTGTGTGCTGTTTCACTTTATCTGCATCATGGCGGCCATCTTGCCCCGGATCGCCTCAGTGAAGTGCGGCCGCCATTTTCTTGTAGCCCGCGCGCTTTTCAGCACTAGTTTTGGCCTCTAGCGCTGCTGTAACAGCGCGAATCTCCTCACAGTCTCCTCACAGCTCACCAGCGCTGACACAGCGCAGTACAGACAGCGGTACTGAGCGGTCCCTGATCCGGTTTGGTGAGTCCCCTGGGCGCCCCCTCCTCAGTCAGCACAGCCTGTGGGTGGACTTTTTATCTGAGGAGTCTCAGAGGGGGACAATATGGAGTCTGTGTCACCAGCTCCCTAACATGTTTGTGGCAACAGGCAGTGCTTCAGCACCTGCGGTCCCTATGGACCTGTTGTGGGCAGTCCTGGAATCATTTCTGACCAGGATAGGAGTGGTGTGCGAGCGCAAGGGAGCAAAAAAGGTGCCCTCTCCCCACTTTATCTACACAAGGGGTGTGCGCTGATTCAGATATGGGCCTAGCCACTACCGCTCAGGACCCTAGTTCTGAATATGTTTTATGGTATTGAACAGGACATTCCTTCTGCTGGAGACTCCAGTTCTGAGGCAGTAAATGACAGGGTGCTTGTTAGTGTACTCATGGCTGCGATGAGGGACACTCTCAAGCTAAATGCTGCGGATGCAGGACCTCAGGCGGATTCAGTCTCCTTTGGTTCTTTTAAGGCCAGGCCTTCTAAAGAGGTTTTTCCATATGTATTTTTCTTTGACTAGCTCATTGATAAGGTCTGGGAAAAGCCGCAGAAGATTTTTATGGTCCCGCGGCGTTGTCTATCAGATGCCCCTTTTGGAATGCCCTACTTAATAAGTGGGCTTCTCCCCCAGTGGTCTACCTTCCAGTCGCCCAGTTTAAACAAGGCCATCACTCTCCCGATGGAGGGGACTCCTACGTTTGAGGACCCCACTGACAGAAGGTCAGTAGTGGTGAGCAGAGCCATGTTTTGCCTTGTTGGGACCCGCCCTACGGCCTGTGGTAGCGGCGACCCTTGTGTCTCAGAAACTTGCAGGTTGGACAAAAATGTTGCACCTAGCTGTACAGGAGCATAATCTTCCTCCAGACACAGTCTGGTTGAAATGCTGGTCTGCTGACCTAGCCTCTAAGAAACTCCTGACGGATCTACCATTCAAGGTGGTAGACCTTTCGGTGCTGCCCTGGATGACATCGTCAAGGATGTCACGGGAGGTAAAAGCACTCTTCTTCCTTAGACTAGCAGGGTAAGGAGGCCCGCCGCAAACAGGGTCCTTCCTTTCCAGCAAAAAAGGGGTCTTTTTCGTCAGTCGGAGTCCACGGGTAGGCCCTCTCAGACTGACGGCAGTGCGGCTGGTGGGCACAAGTGCCTCTGCGTGCGTAAGCCAAACAAGCGGCCCACAAGCCTGCCTCCGCGTGAAGTCTTGCCTCCGCCCGACTCTGGGGTGGGGGGACGACTTCGCAGGTCACGGATCGGTGGACTTCCCGAATTTCCGACCGGTGGGTGTGCGAGGTGGTCACCTCAGGAACGGGATGGTATTCCCATCCTGGCCCCCAGACAGATTCCTTCCCTCGAATCTTCCTCTCCTTCCTACCCGTCGGGCAGCCCTCTTGGGGGCTGTACAGGATTTGATCAGGTCCGGAGTGATTGTGCCGGTTCCGTCACAGGAGAGTTTTCTGGGATTCTACTCAAATCTGTTTGTCGTCCCAAAAATGGGACGGGGTTCGGCCTATCTTGGACCTCAAGGCTCTGAAGGCCTTGGTGAAGGTGCAAATGTTCCGCATGGAATCCATTCGCAGGTGATCAATACACTCTGTCGAGGGGAGTTTTTTCTGGCGTCCTTGGACTCAAGTACGCCTACTTGCATGTTCCGATCTGCGCAAGTCACCAGAAGTTTCTGCACTTTTCGATCAGCGAAGTCCACTATCGATTTGTGGCTCTTCCCTTCGGCCTAGCCTCGGCAGCAAGGGTGTTCACCAAGGTGCTTGCTCCGGTTCTAGCCCTTCTGATACAGCGAGGCATTGCTGTCGTGGGCTATCTGGACGATCTTCTGCTAAGAGCAGTAAGTGTCTCAGACTTAGAAGTGACTATATTCAATCGGACCCTCGGGGACTTTGGGTGGTTCCTGAACATTCAGGTGTCAGTCCTGGTCCCGACTCAGTGTCTGGAGTATCTAGGTCTGATTCTGGACTCCTTGGAGGCAAAGGTATCCTTCCTCCGGAGAAGTTGCTGACTCTCAGTCTGCAGTGCGGGTGCTGTCGTCCCAACAATGGTCGTCAATCCGTTTTTTCATAGGAGTCCCGGGACTCGTGGTGGCCTCCTTCACAGCCGTTCCGTATGCCCAATCACACCAGGGCATTGCAGAAGGAGATCTTGCCCACCTGGGACAAATCCCCGTTGTCCTTGGATCTTCAGGTTCAGGTGAGTCACTTGGTCAGGGCGTCCCTGACATGGTGGTTGAGATCCTTGGCTCTTCGGTCCGGAAAGTCGTTCCTCAACCGTCCGATGGGCGGTACTCACGACGGACCCCAGCCTGGTGGGCTGGGGTGGAGTCTGGGGAGTCCTGTCGGCCCAAGGGCTTTGGACTCCGGACGAAGCCCGTTTACCAATCGCTGTTCTGGAAATTACGGGCATCCTCGGGATCGGAGAGCTTACAGGGCCGCTCCATCAGGATCCAGTCAGACACCGCCACGGCGGTGGCGTATGTTAACCACAAAAACGTGCCGGCTCTGTAGGCCGTTTACATTCCGGGCATAGACAATGGGCTGGCGAACTGAGTCGCCAGACGCTGGACAGTGGTCCTTGCATGTTTCAGCTCCTTTGCCGACGGTGGGGCACGCCGGATGTGGACCGATGGCCTCTCGACTCAATTGCAAGATGTCGAGGTTTGTGGCCAGATTTAGGGATCCTTTGGCGGATGCCTCGGATACGTTGGCGGCCCCATGGGGTCCTTATCACCTGATATACGTTTATCCTCCGCTGCCGCTGCTCCCTCGTCTGCCGCGCAGGGTGGCGACCGAGGGAACTCCGGTGATCCTAATTGTCCTGGATTGGTCTCGGCGTCACTGGTACACTGATCTGGTACGTCTCGTCGCGGACGTTCCCTGGCGGTTGCCAATAAGGGAGGACCTTCTGTCTCAAGGTCATATACAGTATTTCATCCGGCTTTACAGTCTCCGGCTTTAAGGGCATGGCTGTAAAAAGCCAGGTGTTGAAGGACCGAGGTCTCTCGGACTCGGTCATTTTGACCATGCTTAGGGCACGGAAGTCTTCCTCCAGAAGGATCTTTCACCATACATGGTAAGCTTTCATCGCAATGTGCGAAGAGCTGGACTGGCATCCTCGAACGTATTCCGTCCCTAGAGTCCTGCGTCTTCCGCAGCGTGGAGTGACTCAAAAGCTGGCTTTGAGTACCATTAAGGATCAGATTTCGGCCTTGGCCGTCTTCTTTCGGCGACCTCTAGTGAGTCATTTCTTGGTTAGCACCTTGTGTTGGGGGTTCGCCATGTGCTCCCTCCTGTCTAGCCTCCTCTCCCACCGTGGGATCTGAATTTGGTGCTCTCGGTCCTCCAGGAACCTACTTTTGGAATTATCAGGGGTATTCCCCTCTTGACTTTGTCTCAGGAGGTGGCCTTGGTAGTGGCATTCACTTCTGTTAGACGAGTGTCTGAGTTGGCAGTCTTGTCCTGCAAGTCACCATATTTAGTCATCCTTAAGGATAAGGCGGTGTTGCGTCCGCTTCCTTCTTTTGGCCAAGGGTGGTCTCGGCCTTTCGCCTAAATGAGGACATTGTCTTCCCGTCCTTGTGTCCTCACCCATCGCATCCCAGAGAGTTTGCGCTTCACGCATTGGATGTGGTACGAGCTTTGCGGGTGTACCTGTCTGCTACTGTTTCTATTCAGAAGTCTGACTCACTGTTTGTGACTGTCTCTGGTCCAAAACAGGGCCAAGTGGCTTTGTCTGCCACCATTTCTAGGTGGATCAGACAAACCGTCATTCAAGCCTATGCTCTCAAGGGGCGGGCGCCTCTCTTGCCGGTTACGGCGCATTCCACCAGGGCAATTGGTGCTTCCTGGACTTTCCGACATCAAGCGTCGGTTGCACAAGTGTGCAAGATGGCGACCTGGTCGTCCGTTCATACCTTTTTTAAGTTTTATAAGGTTGATGTGGCTGCATCTTCGGATGCTTCCTTCGGCCGCAGGGTGCTGCAGGCCGCTGTTTAAAGTTGCAACTTCTCCGTTGAGGAGCTCTGCCTTCTTTGGAGTGAAGTTTTTTGTTTTTTCCATTTATACTGCTCCCATCCCTCTTGACACTGATTTGGGACATCCCACGTGTAAAGTGTAAAGAGACACCGTGTCAGTCCATGGATGGTAAGAGAAAATAGGATTTTTTGTACTCACCGTAAAATCCTTTTCTCTGACATCCATGGACTGACACGGCACCCACCCTTCCTTTTAAGTTTGTACTGCTTTGTTACGAACTGAGGTCTGCTGACTGCAGTGGGAGGGTTATGTCCGGAGGGACCGCCCCCTGGGTGGGGCTGTTCAGCTCTGGCTTTTAGAATGTATGTATAACATCTGACATTCTGCCTAGGTCTTCTCCTGCAAGCAGGGACATAACCCACGTGTAAAGTGTAAAGAGACACCGTGTCAGTCCATGGATGTCAGAGAAAAGGATTTTACGGTGAGTACAAAAAATCCTATTTTCTTGGCATCTTCTCAATGCCTGGCTCTCTGTTGCCATGGGATACCACTCTTGAGGACTCCACTGGTCATGACCATCAGCAGACAGACTCTTTGGATCCCCGACATCCCTGCTGGCCTGGACGTTACTTCCACGGACGACCATTCTTCTCTTTTCCAAACACTGTTGTCCACCTGGCTTCCTGTTACCAGGGACAACCTCTTTCACTTCCCTTTTAACTGGGGGTGACATGATTAATTTTCCCCACATCACAGAGATTTCACACTCAGTCAAATTTTCTGGTTTGGCTGGGGCATGTGGTGAAAACCCTCTAGCCACAGTAGCCTTTCTCTTGCTTCAGCAAGGATCGCCTCCTTTTTCTGTTTTGACCGCCCCATCCTTGCAGTGTTGCACACAGCAACCGGTAACACAGTTCACAGCAGAGAGGGAAGAAAAATGTGATTCTCCTTTCACAGGTACACAACCTGCATGCAACACAGTACATCAAACTTCTGTGCAATGCTGTTCGCCTGGCTGCTACACACAGCTAGCAGCAGTTCCTGATGCAACTCACTACTGGCGCAGGGACCCGGATTCCACAGTCTTGTGCCCGCATTCTCCACCACTGTGATATTGGGGTGTTTTACCAGGATTTATTTTCATGTTTCTTTTTGTTTTGCTGTTTTTCCCTTATAAATAGTTTGAATAAACCGCACCTTTCGTTTTTGCAACTACAAACTCTGTCTGCTGTGCCTGTTTTGTGTGGTGAACCCATCCAGGGGGTCACACACACCCGCTGCCGAGTTAACCCCCTCACAATATATATATATATTTTTTTAAAACATCAATTTGTATTGTGATATTGGGGTGTTTTAGCTCAAGTGGATAGATGCATTTTTATGCAGTGAGTCCATATCAGACAGGCGTTCTAGTTAAGGGCCTGGTAGCCCACGTTTATTAAAACAGAAAAACTAAATCAAAAAGGTCCATTCAGGATTCCTACGCAGGAGTTTAACTTCATTTAGCAGTCCAAAAAATAAGGAAAAAACATACCGAGCCACCTGGCTCTCTTGTCAGCAGTTCCTCTGCTTGCTTTCAACAGATTCCACAATTCTTTCCAGCCCCCTGGACTTACTGGCTTCCTCAGTCTCCCCGACTCTCAAGGCTGGCGAGCCTTTCCCAGTCCCTGGGCAAAGAGTTCCCTTTACATGGGCTGCAGTCTCCCACAGGGCAGACCGCTCTCCAGACATAGGTCTGTCTTCACACAGCAGTAGCAAGCTGCTCACTCTCCACCATCCTCCACTCTCTGCTCTCACCAGCCCCTCATTATATTGGTTGTGTGCACCTGAGCACACACCATGTTGGCTGTCCACAAGACCCGGACACAGGGTTGGAGATCCCATCCCACCCAAGACTCTGAAGGATCTCCAAGCCACAGAGCCCCATGCAGAAATAGCAAAATCTGAGAAAACTGCCAGAGCAGTTTTCTCTGTTTTTATATTTACGCTCTGTAGCTCTGCACTCAGGCGATATGCATCCTCTGTGTCCACTTTAACCCCATTTTCATTGGGACAGAGCCTCGCTCTGCCACAGTATATTGACCAATAGGGATGAGCCGAACACCCCCCCCCGTTCGGTTCGCACCAGAACCTTTGAACGCACTGAACGTTCGCACAAACTTTAAAACCCTATTAAATACAATGTACGCGAACGTTCGAAATCTAAAGTGCTAATTATAACGCCTAATATGCATGTTATTGTCCTAAAAAGGGTTTGGGGACCCGGGTCCTGCCCGAGGGGACATGTATCAATGTAAAAATAATCTTTTAAAATGGTTGTTTTTTCGGGAGCAGTGATTTTAATGATGCATAAAGTGAAAAAAAAAAGGGAAATATTCCTTTAAATATCGTACCTGGGGGGTGTCTAAAGTATGCCGGTGAAGTGGCACGTGTTTCCTATGTTTAGAACTGTCCCTGCACAAAATGACATTTCTAAAGGAAAAAAAGCCATTTAAAACTGCTTGCGGCTTTAATGTAATGTCTGGTCCCGGCAATTTGGATGAAAATCATTGAGAAAAATGGCATGGCTACCCCATCAGCCACCCCTACCCCAGCCCATTACCAGCCCCTTTGGGTCTTGTATGAATATTAACGGGAACCCCGCACCCAAAATAAAAAAAGGCCCTATATACTCTGAACAGCAGTATACAGGCGGTACAAAAAAGACACGGACTGTAGGTTTGTTCTTAAGCACAATCTGTTTGTAATTTGGAACAGGTACATTTTTTAAGTGTAGCTCCAGCCCAAAAATCTATATTTAAGCTTTTTGGAGAACATAGGGAAGGGTTATCACCCCTGTAACATTTGTTTTGCTGTCTGTGCACCTGTTCAGAACATTTCATCTCACTTTCCATCCCAATGACAAATGTTTTTGGAAAATTTGTTTTTTTTATTGAAACAAGGATTGGTGATAAAGCATCAGTGGAGAGGAGACACCTTTTTCACATATTAACTCTTAATGCCCCATACACACGATCGTTTTTCTTGCCATTTTTTTTCTTGCTGTTTTTCACGTCGTTTTTTTTTCATGTTTCCTCTCAAGCCTGTCTTGCGTACACACAATCATTTTAAAAAACGATCAAGCAAAGCGCAGTGACGTGTACCACGTACGACGGCACTATAAAGGGGAAGTTCCGCTCGAATGGCGCCACCCTTCATGTTAGTAAAGTTTGTTGAGCAACGATTCGCGCTTTTCAGCCTCGTGCTTTTCAGTCCGTTACTGCGTGACGAATGTGCTATCTCCATTACGAACGCTAGTTTTACCAGAACGAGCGCTCCCGTCTCATACTTGATTCTGAGCATGCGCGTTTTTTTCACGTCGTTAAAGCATACACACTATCGTTTTTCACGTCGTTAAAAAAAAAACACATGAAAAACGACGTGAAAAAAGAGAGCATGTTCGAAATTTTTAATGGCCGTTTTTCACGTCGTTAAAAATGCTCTGGAGCATACACACGATCATTTTTAATGGCCATTTTTAAAAATGGCATTTTTAACGGCATGAAAAACGATCGTGTGTATGGGGCATTACAGGAGAGAATTTGCCTTCCTAGGGGTAGATTTCCTCTCACTTCCTGTTGTCTCCTTCTGTTTGCAAGGAGGAGTCGTTTGTAAGTTGGATGTTTGAAAGTAGGGGCCTGCCATATATAGTCTGCAGAAATTTGCCCCTTAGGTGTTGGTGTTGCCACAACACTGTAAGCCCTCACAGTTACTCTTGGTGGGCGCTGGAACGAATATCAGGAATTGTATTTACATGCCACTGTTGAACAGTGGTAGGAAAAATTGGGCCTTTGGTGGTGGTAGTGCTGGTGCCACAACACTGTAAGCCCTCACAGTTACTCTTGGTGGGTGCAGAAATGGGCCCTGCTGTGAAATATTAGATCAAGAAATGTAATTGCATGCCCCTGTTGAACAGGGGCTGAAAAATTGGGCCTTAGGCACTGGTGCCACAACACTGCAACCCCTCACAGATAGTGTACTTAGAGCGCAGCAATGAGCCCTGTTGCAAAGTATTGCATCAAAAATTTAGGCTTTAGGTGAATGCTATGCAAAGCACACAGTAGTACACTAAGTGAAACACTGACTGTCTGCAGCTAGCACAATCACCGGTCTGCCTGTCACAGTATAGAGAATAACTGTATCCAGCTGAGCTTTAGGTGATCGCTATGCAAAGGACACAGTAGTACACTAAGGCCCCTTTCACACTGGGGCGGTTTGCAGGCACTATTGTGCTAAAAATAGCGCCTGCAAACCGAGCCTAAACAGCGGCTGCTGTCTCTCCAATGTGAAAGCCCGAGGGCTTTCACACTGGAGCGGTGCGCTAATAGGACGTGAAAAAAAGTCCTGCTAGCCGCAACTTTGGAGCGGTGAGAGGAGCGGTGTGTTTACCGCTCCTACACCGCTCCTTCCCATTGAAAGCAATGGGAAACCGCGGTAATACCGCCGGCAATGCGCCTCTACAGAGGCGCATTGCCGGCGGTATTAACCCTTTTTCGGCCGCTAGCGGGGGTTAAAATCGCACCCCTAGCGGCCAAATACCTCCGCAATTCCGACGGTATAGCGATTGCGGAGGTGTTCGGCCGCTAGCGGCCGAAAAAGGGTTAATACCGCCCGCAATGCGCCTCTGTAGAGGCGCATTGCCGGTGGTATTACCGCGGTTTCCCATTGCTTTCAATGGGAAGGAGCGGTGTAGGAGCAGTAAACACACCGCTCCTCTCACCGCTCCAAAGATGCGGCTAGCAGGGCTTTTTTTCACGTCCTGTTAGCGCACCGCTCCAGTGTGAAAGCCCTCGGGCTTTCACATTGGAGAGACAGCATCCGCTATTTAGGCTCAGTTTGCAGGCGCTATTTTTAGCACAATAGCGCCTGCAAACCGCCCCAGTGTAAAAGGGGCCTGACTAACTGCAGCTAGCACAATCACCTGCCTGCCTGTCACAGTATAGAGACTAACAGGAACGGATCTATCTAAACTCAATACAGTGTATAAATATATATACAACACCTAGGATGCATATATATCCTCTACACACTGTAACAGCAGCTAACTGACTCACCTGCCTGCTCTTTCTAACTCAATATAAATGACACTGTCTCTCTCTCTGAAACTGCCTCTTTCACAAACGCCAACACACTACACAAGGCCGACTTCCAGGCGGCCTTATATAGTGTGGGGCGTGTACTAAACCCCTTGAGCCATAATTGGCCAAAGCCACCCTGGCTGTGGCCAATTACGGCTCTCCGTTTTTTCCGCGCTGTGATTGGCCAAGCATGCGGGTCATAGTGCATGCTTGGCCAATCATCAGCCAGCAATGCACTGCGATGCCGCAGTGAATTATGGGCCGTGTCGCGCAACACGAATTTAGCGCGAAGGGACCATAAAGTTCGTTCTTCATTGAACGATATAATGGCCGATGTTCGAGTCGAACGTGTGTTCGACGCGAACGCGAAGCTCATCCCTATTGACCAATAATTCTTGTTTTTCTTCAGGTATTATGGGGGTGGCGGTTATATCCTCACCAGTGAGTATACTCTAGTCTAGCACCCCACACCTTCCCCTGTACATTTCTATCGGTAGTATATTATCTTTCCTCATCTGCACAGACATTATGGATCATCTGCCTGTGCTAAAGCCACCCTGTCAGTGAGATTGGCCTATTATTTTAAATTTTTATCTCATTTTTAATTTTATTTAAATTTTTGTTCTTATTTTTATTTTTTATTTCCATTTTTATTTGTATTTATTTTTACACGGTTCACCGCCCTTACCTCTCAGGATATCTTTTTACACAGATGTGCCTGTTATACTACATTTACATGTGAGTTGCCACTAGGATGTTTTTAATAAATTGCTTTTACTCCTACACTTAGAGGCGCCACTTCCCTTGTTTACTTTCAGCTGTGCTGGAATCCAGCTTATTTTCCTATGTTGGTGGCAGCCCTCCGTGTATTGACTCCAACTTATCTTCATGATATATGGACTTTTAATGGACTTTCTATATACCCCTTTGGGTATTAGAGAAATAATAGTTTTTGCGCCTGTTCCCTTATGTTAATAACGTTGTAAGAAGCAACAGCTCGGAAGCACCTGAAATCATATTGTATTCGTCTCTCTTCTGATATTGATGTCCGTGTACATTAGCCCTAAGAAAATAGAATGTTTTTTTATTTTTTATTTTACCTTCTCCCTTTTTCTGTGGTGTCCGTTTTTTTTTTCATGTTTTTTGGATCTTGGAGGGTGTATGATCCACAAATGTATAAGCATGAATTTGTAAAGAGGCTTTAATACCATTGATCTCTATGAGCTTGAAATATGATGTCTCCAGTTTATGACTGTCTTCTAAAGTATGACTCCAGCAACATCTATGGCATGTCTTAAGTGGGGTACATACTATGAGAAAATTGGAAGAAAAATTCCGTATGAGGCACGATCGTTTGATTTTCATATAGTGTGTACACAACTTTCAACATCCGATTCAGACTTTCCCTACGAAAATTTCCAAAGGGACAAACTCCAACATTTTTCCCGTGAACAGAACTAAAGATTTTTGTTTAAAGTGTACTGTTTTCATGAGAATTTTTGTTCTTTAGTTCCATCCTCAGTTTTGACTTGCTGTGAAGCATCGAAAAAAAAACAGACGATCGTACCCACCTTAAGACTCTGATCATCTACTTTTACATGTCTGTGGTCTCTGACCATCTCCTGTAGCATTATATGTATTGACATTGGCAATGTCAGACACCAGACTTGGGGCTCCCTATATGAAGTAGGTTAGCTGTTCTAAGGGTTCCCGTATGTCCTTATTTTTAATTATGGAAAACCTTATTAATCAAATGATTTGTTTCTAAATAGTAAGAGCTTCTTCTGACTTGTGAGAATTAGATGACTTTGTTTGCCCTTTTTCTGTGGGTGGCTCTAGTGCTTTGTATGGTAAACACAGTTCACCAAACAATGTCATCTACATTTTGTGTAAAAATCAGGTTTAGCTGGTTTCTATCTTAACAAAAGCAAGTTAAAATAAAAGAACAAGTTTAACAGTAGCAAATGTGTAAATATATCTAGAAATTCATGTTTTTTGTGGTTGTCAGAATTCCTTATTACCAGCGTGAAAAATGCATAGTAACTGGAATCAATTTCTTAAACCAGATGTAGCCTAGGACAGTGTAATGGGATTATTATATATTTAGCAGTTTTTCTGATTCAACTACCCTTCAGCATTTCTGGCAGCTGAAAATATAATCAGCAAGCCAATTCAATGTAAAGGGGAGGAAGGAAGAGAGAGGTGGAGGCGAACACTGCGGGGGCCACTTATCTGGGGAGGGCAGTATTGATTGAGACAGGTTTTTAAAACCACTTGCTTATCAGAGACAGAACAGCGAAGACAGGTCTCCAGGGATTTGTTTATCCTCTGTTTGCCCATTCGTTTGAGGATGATAGGCAGACGAAAAGGAGAGGCTGGTTCCCAAGAGGTCACACAAGGCTTTCCAGAACCTGGAAACAAATTGTGTACCCCTGTCTGAGACAAATGATATTGGGCACCCTGTGGAGCCTAATTATTTCTCAGACAAACAAGGAAGCCAAGAGTTTTGAGGAGGTGGGTTTGGCAAGTGGAATGAAATGAGCCATTTTATTAAAGCGGTCCGCTACCACACAGATGGCGGCAGTTCTACAATAAAATCCATGGCTATGTGCGTTCCAAGGGTGTTTAGGGACAGGCGAGGGTAGGAGTAGTCCAGAGGGCTTGACCTTTGAGGACTTAGAGCGAGCACCTGTTTTGCAAGCTTTTACATAGGAACAGAAGTCCTTACGGAGAGAGGGCCACCAAAGCCTGCAAGAAATCAAGTACATTTTTTTCATCAATTCCTCGGTTCCTGGCAGTCTTAGAATCATGTGCTTCAGAAAGCCACTTTAAGATGGAGGGAAACAAACAGCTTTCATAGGGATAGATTGGATGGAGCAGTAGACTGAACCTTTAAAATAGAGTCTGAAAGGTCAGTGTCAAGGATGCCATATACATACATCTAGCATGGGTGATCAGATCAGTAGGCTGCACCATAAAGGAATCAGGAAACAGATGGATAAGTGAAATAAATGTATTTATTAAGGATAAAGACACACTAAACAATCAACACCAATAAACCATCAACAAACAAGTGAAAAAGCACAAGAACGCGGAAACCCTAAACACACCTAACTAACTAGCTAACTACGTTTTCACAGATGCAAGAAACAAACAGGGATAACAGATAAAGGGAGACTGGAAACAGGTACCAGGGGACAGGTTTCAGGGTCAGGTTTTCAGGATACAGGGTCCAGGACAGAAGACAGGTATGGGTCAGGCTCAGGCAGAAATCAGGCTTGCAGGGGGAATTCTGAAGCACTGAGCCTTGGTGAAGGGCAGGCTTATATAGTCTAGCAGTCCCACATCAGGTGTGGCTTGATTGTCAGTTAGTATCTCGGCTGGGAGACACAAGCTGGTGGCCACCAGAACTACACCCCTTGGTGCTAAACGCAACAGTGCCACCAGCAGGTGAACCAAACAATGACACGGTTCCTGACAGTCAGGCAAAAGGGCCCCTATCACTTGTGCCGGAGGTAAGTTATTTTAAATCTTAGATGAAGTTCCCAAACAGGGCTCAAAACTGTGAGACAAGGCGTCTGCCTTGGCATTCTTAGAACCAGGACAGTAGGTAATAGTGAAATCAAAGCGGGTTAAGAATCAGGAACCAAGGGGCCTGACGAGAGTTAAAGCTCTTGGCCGTCCTAATGTATTCCAGATTCTTATGGTCAGTATAAACTACAAATGGATGATGAGCCCCATCCAGCCAGTGTCGCCATTCCTCAAGGGTGCATTTGACGGCTAAGAGTTCCCGGTTCCCAATGTCATAGTTTAGCACTGCACTGGAGAACTTCTGGGGGAAAAAAGCACAGGGATGTAGCTCGTTAGATGAAGATGACCGGTGGGAAAGGATGGCTCCTACACTGACACCGGAGGCATCAAATTCCACAGTAAATGGCCTTGTGGAGTCAGGATGGGTCAATACAGGTACTGAGACAAAGGCAGATTTAAGTTTTTGAAAGGCAGAAATGGCCTCGGGTGACCAAACGACAGCATTGGCTCCTTTCTTGGTTATGGCAGTATTTGGTGCAACAATAGTGGAGAAATTCCTAATAAACTTCCTATAGAAGTTGACAAAGCCCAGGAAACGTTGCACTGCTTTTACATCTTTAGGCTGAGCCCAATGGGTGATAGCCTGTACTTTAGCAGGTCCATGGCCATCCCAGTGTTGGACAGTATATATCCTAGGAATGGTACTTCCGAGACATGAAAAGTACATTTAGAAAGTTTTGCATACAGAGAGTGTTGCCGGAGTTTTGACAGGACTGCACGGACGTGATTGCAATGATCACTGAGAGAAGAAGAGTAAATCAAGATGTCATCGAAACACACAAGTACGAAAAATTTCATTCACAAATTCCTGGAAGACAGCTGGTCTATTACACAAACCAAACGGCATGACAAGGTATTCATATTGACCTTCACGAGTATTAACCACTTGCCGACGGCTGGCCGTCATATGACGTCCTCGGCTTTGTGGAGGTATATCTGAAGGATGCCTGCAGCTACAGGCATCATTCAGATATCGGCTTTTTCAGCCGACGATTTCCAACACCATAAGAATGATCAGAGTGGCTGGTCAGCCGCTTGATCGTTCTTACGTGCGGTGAGAGGGGACGTCCCCCCCTCCCGCCGCCCTCCAGTGCTTCTACCAACTCACCTCTGCGATCGGTGAGTCTGAGAACAGATCCGCCGGCCCCGGATGTTCACCATAGAGATTTCCGGTGGACCAGATGGTCGCCGGAGTCTCTATGATCGTCGGAGGCTGGGTGCAATGTTATGACATCAGGCCCGGCCTCTGCATTCCAAAAAACTGCGCCGCCTCGGCTGGGAAGCTGAGAGCGTTTTTTTTTTTTATTATTATTTCAGGCTTTCCAGCATAGTGGTGAGATGTGGGGTCTTATTTACCCCATATCTCACTGTAAAGAGGTACTGTCATGCCATATTCATATTACAAGGGAGGTTTACATTATGCTCACATACGAAAACGGTGTTCAAACCACACATGTGCAATTTTGAAACGTGACATGTTAGGCATCTATTTACTCGGCGTAACTTCATCTTTCACATTATGCAAACAAATTGGGCTAACTTTACTGTTTGTTTGTTTTTGTTTTTTTAAAGCATGAAACAGTTTTTTCCCCCAAAAAAACGCGTTTGAAAAAATTGCTGCGCAATTACCGCGCGACATAAAAATTTGCAATGACCGCCATTGTATTCTCTAGGGTCTCTGCTAAAAACATATATAATGTTTGGGGGTTCTATGTAATTTTCTAGCAAAAAAATTATGATTTTTACATGTAGGAGAGAATTTTCAGAATTTGCCTGGTTGTCAAGTGGTTAAAAACTGTCTTCCACTCATCACCCTCACGAATGTGAATCAATTTGTAAAGCTCCCGTATATCCAATTGGTGAAAATTTTAGCTCCCTGAATATGGCCAAAGAGCTCAGTAATGAGAGGTAGGGGATACTTGTTAGGGATAATGATCTTGTTCAGGCCACGGTAATCGATACAGGTCCGTAAGGATCCATCTTTTTTCTCAACGAAAAAGAACCCCGGCCCGGCAGGGGACGAGGATGGGCAAATTAAACGCTTCTCCAAATTTTCCTGAACATAGATTTTCATGGCCTGGGTCTCAGGTAGTGACAGAGGGTAAGGTCGGCCTCTAGGAGGGGTAGTGTTAGGCAAGAGGTCTATCGGACAATCATATGACCGTTGGGGAGAAAAAACAGAAGCAGCCTTCTCAGAGAAGACGTCAGAAAAGTCAGCATAACAGGTAGGGAGATCTGGGACTTTGATATGGGCCAGTAGTTTGGTAGTTTTAATGCAATTCTGGAGGCAGATCTGGGACCAGGACATATTCTCCCCTGTAGCCAAATCTATGTACGAGTTACATCGTTACATAGTTGGCGAGGTTGAAAAAAGACACAAGTCCATCAAGTCCAACCTATGTGTGTGATTTTATGTCAATATTATATTGTATATCCCTGTATGTTGTGGTCGTTCGGGTGCTTATCTAATAGTTTTTTTAAATCATCGATGCTCCCTGCTGAAACCAATTTTAGTGAGTGGCCGCGTGTCTTATTAAATTCCCTTTCGCAGAAAAGTTTTATCCCTATTGTAGGGTCACCAGTATGGTATTTGTACATTGAAATCATAGATGCGACGTCGCATCGATTAGGACGGCAATTCCTGCCGATTTGACATGCGATTTGACATGTCAAATCGCATGTCAAAATGCTCCAGTGTGAACCAGGTGTTAAAACTATCAATACTCCCTGCTGACACCACCGCTTCTCTTCCAATATCATTGTGTGGCCCATGTCTTCTTACACTCCCTGAGACTGAATAGTTTATTACCTAGACTGGGATCACTATTGAGGTATTTGTACAGCACTATCGTATCTCCTCTCAAGCGTCTCTTCTCCAGGGAGAATAAGTTTAGTGCTTATGTTCCTCATCATTAAGTTCCTCCAGTCCCCTTATTTTATTTTTTTTGGTACCAGCACATCCTTCCTGAGGACTGGTGACCAGAATTGGACAGAATACTCCAGATGTGGTCAAACCAGAATTTTATAAAGTGGCAGGATTTTCGTTCTATCTCTGGAGTAAATTCCCTTTTTGTAGCGTGGGTTGTCAAAGTAATTTGCGCCCCTAACCCATGGACATTTAGCACTCTGAGTCCCTTCCACTCGAACAGTGTTAAAACTCCTTATGGTACATTTTAGGATGTACCACTCTTTCTCTTTGTTCTCCTTTTATCTCTCTCTATTCAAATTTCTTGTGTTTTCCCCCCATCCCTCTCTCTAGCCATCTTTCTTGTTCTTTCTCTTAATCTCCCCCCCCCCCCTATTTTCCTCTCCCTTCCATGTATTCTCTATTTTTATTCCTTACTCCTTGGTGGGAATGGGATGAGTGACAGTGCCAGGCTGGGAGAGCGGTGTGGGCTTCAGGAACAGCCCAGAATTTGGTGATCCCCGGCAAATCGTCATTTGATCCCCCAGGTTGAGAACCACTGCCCTAGTGAGTAATTTGCATTTATATTTTTAGCCCCCAAGTGCATTACTTTACATTGTTCAACATTAACCGGTCCCCGACCATGTCACTCAGATATACTGCAGTACAATGGCTCTCCTGTGCAAAATCACGTACTGGTGGGTCCTACCCTTTTTCGGCCACCAGAGGGCGGGCGCGTGCTACCGTAGGTGTGCACGCATCCGCTGCGCGGCAGGGGACCCGATCACGTGCACGAGCGCCAGCACAGGGATTTGTGTGTGTAAACACACAAATCCCTGTGCTGTCAGAGGAGAGGAGCCATATTGTTTGTTCCTACTAAGTACACACGGTTTGATTGTTGGACGACCGAGCGTCTTTTTTTTGTCAAAAGTGCGTGTGCAGGATTTTGTCTAGCATACTAACTATCTGCAAATTGTCATTTGAGAAACACGAACGTAGTGACGTACTATGAGATTATAAGGAGAAAGTTAATTTCTCAAGCACACCCTTTGGGCCCCTTCTGCTAATTTCTTGTTAGTAGAAGTTTGGTGAGCGTTGATTCGCGATTTTCAGATCGTACAAAACAAATGCCTTTTAAAATACGTTTAGCATAACTACATCAGTATCACCAGCAAAGCAGCTTCATTATTATCCCATTAAAGAAGATGAGAATGTGCGCTGCATTTCGACATTTCATCTAAAGAGATAAAAAACAAAGGCAGGCGCCGCTGAAGTAAAACTGTGTGATTTTAATATAGCAGTAACATTAAAACACTCACATTAAGGTGTCTTTAGATCGGCATGTGGGGGTCCTGTGGGATGTGCACCTCCGCTCGTGCCAGCAATGTTCAAGCCCAGTGCAGCCTTAAAAGGCTTGAAAAAGGTGAGCGTAGTGTGTTCCTCCTCTCACTGCGCATGCACCGAAATGCATTGCATCTTGGTCCTGTGACGCCATCCCGCCCCACGCTGCGCCTCAGCACTCAGCACAGACGAGCAGCTTGGGCTCCAGGCCTCCATTCGGCCACCGCGCGAGACCCAGAAAACTCTCCACAGGATTGAACACCGGCTCCACTGCACTGGGCTTGAACATTGCTGGCACGAGCGGAGGTGCACATCCCACAGGACCCCCACATGCCGATCTAAAGACACCTTAATGTGAGTGTTTTAATGTTACTGCTATATTAAAATCACACAGTTTTACTTCAGCGGCGCCTGCCTTTGTTTTTTATCTCTTTACATGCTCTGGAGTACAGCTTCTGCTCCCCCTTGTTTGCAAGGCAGCCTAGAAGTACAAAAAGACTGTTACCTCACCACAAAGCAAACTGCTTAAAGGACTTCTTTGGACCTAGTGTCCCATGCTATATTTCAGTGAGCGCCACTAACCATGTACCTTTTTTCGACATTTCATCAATTGCCGCGTCACAAATGTTAATTCTAGATTACGAACTGTAGTTTACAAGACCGAACTCTTCTCAGTCGTTCCTTGATTCCGAGCATGATTGTTTGTACTTTCGACTTTTGTGTGACGGATTTCTGTACTGACCATCCAAAAATCAGACGTTGAGCTTTTGTCTGACGAAAAAGTAAAATCGGCTGTCGAAAAGCACCGTACTAACGATCCAAAAATTCTCAGACAGCCTGTCTTACGAATTTTCCCTTCTGATTTTCGTATCGTGTGTATGATTTTCTGCAGATTTTTGTCTTCAGATTTACCAAAACCATGTAGGGCAAGGGCCTGCCTGATTGCATACAAAATGAAACTCTTAACCACTTAAGCCCCGGACCATTTGGTAGCTAAAGGACCAGAGGTGAATTCAGAATTTTGCACTGCGCTGCTTTAACTGTAAATTGTGAGGACATGCAATGTTGTACCCAAACGAAATTTGCGTCCTTTTCTTCCCACAAATAGAGCTTTCTTTTAATGGTATTTGATTGCCTCTGCAATTTTTATTTTTTGCGATATAAACGGAAAAAGACCGAAAATTTTGAAAAAAATGATATTTTCTACTTTTTGTTATAAGAAAAATCGAATAAACTCAATTGTAGTCATACATTTAGGCCAAAATGTATTCAGCCACATGTTTTTAGTAAAAAAAATGTCAATAAGCGTATATTTATTGGTTTGCGCAAAAGTTATAGAGTTTACAAACTAGGGTACATTTTCTGAAATTTACACAGCTTTAAATTTATGACTGCCTATCTCATTTCTTGAGGTGCTAAAATGACAGGGCAGTACAAAACCCCCCCAAATTACCCCATTTTGGAAAGTAGACACCCCAAGGAAATTGCTGAGAGGCATGTTGAGCCCATTGAATTTTTTTTTTTTTGTCCCAAGTGATTGAATAATGACAAAAAAAAAAAAAAAAAATTACAAAAAGTTGTCACTAAATGATATATTGCGCACACATGCCATGGTTATATGTGGAATTTCACCCCAAAATACATTTTGCTGCTTCTCCTGAGTACGGGGATACCACATGTGTGGGACTTTTTGGGAGCCTAGCCGCGTACGGGACCCCGGAAACCAAGCACCGCCTTCAGGATTTCTAAGGGCGCAAATTTTTGATTTCACTCCTCACTACCTATCACAGTTTCGAAGGCCATAAAATGCCAAAATAGCACAAAACCCCCCCAAATGACCCCATTTTAGAAAGTAGACACCCCAAGGAAATTGCTGAGAGGCCTGTTGAGCCCATTGAATATATTTTTTTTTGTCCCAAGTGATTGAATAATGACAAAAAAAAAAAATTACAAAAAGTTGTCACTAAATGATATATTGCTCACACATGCCATGGTTATATGTGGAATTACACCCCAAAATACATTTTTTTGCTTCTCCTGAGTACGGGGATACCACATGTGTGGGACTTTTTAGGAGCCTAGCCGCGTACGGGACCCCGAAAACCAAGCACCGCCTTCAGGATTTCTAGGCACAAATTTTTGATTTCACTCCTCACTACCTATCACAGTTTCGAAGGCCATAAAATGCCAAAATCGCACAAAACCCCCCCAAATGACCCCATTTTGGAATATAGACACCCAAGCTATTTGCTGAGAGGCATGGCGAGTATTTTACAGCTCTAATTTGTTTTTGAAAATGAAGAAAGAAAATATATATATATTTTTTTTTTTTCAATTTTCAAAACTTTGTGACAAAAAGCGAGATCTGCAAAATACTCACAATACCTCTCAGCAAATAGCTTGGGGTGTCTACTTTCCAAAATGGGGTCATTTGGGGGGGTTTTGTGCTATCTGGGCATTCCATGGCCTCCGAAACTGTGATAGGCAGTGAGAAGTGAAATCAAAAATTGACACCCTTAGAAAGCCTGAAGGCGGTGCTTGGTTTTTGGGGTCCCGTACGCGGCTAGGCTCCCAAAAAGTCTCACACATGTGGTATCCCCGTACTCAGGAGAAGCAACAGAATGTATTTTGGGGTGTAATTCCACATATGCCCATGACATGTTTGAGCAATATATCATTTAGTGACAACTTTGTGCAAAAAAAATAAATAAAAAATTGTCGTTTTTCCGCAACTTGTGTCAACATATAAAATATTCCATGGACTCGACATGCCTCTCAGTATATAGCTTGGGGTGTCTACTTTCCAAAATGGGGTCATTTGGGGGGGTTTTGAACTGTTCTGGCATTTTATACACAACATTAGGAAGCTTACATCCACTCTTCTAACCACTTGAAGACAAAGCCCTTTTTGTTTACATGAAAACATTTTTTTTTTTGCAAGAAAATTATGTTGAACCCCCAAACATTATATATATTTTTAAAGCAAAGGCCCTACAGATTAAAATGGTGGGTGTTGCATTTTTTTTTTTCTACACAGTATTTGCGCAGCGATTTTTCAAACGCATTTTTTGGGTTAAAAAATACACTTTTTTTTCATTTTAATGCACTAAAACACACTATATTGCCCAAATGGTTGATGAAATAAAAAAGATGATCTTAGGCCGAGTACATAGATACCAAACACGGCATGCTTTAAAATTTCACACAAACGCGCATTGGCGACAAACTACATACATTTTTAAAAGCCTTTAAAAGCCTTTACAGGTTACCCCAGTAGATTTACAGAGGAGGTCTACTGCTAAAATGATTGCCCTCGATCTGACCTTCGCGGTGATACCTCACATGCATGGTGCAATTTCTGTTTACATATGACGCCAGACCGACGCTTGCGTTCGCCATTGGGCAAGAGCAGGGCAGGACAGGGGTGTTTTTTTTTTTTCTTTTTTTTTTATTATTAATTTTGCTTTTTTATTTTATTTTTAAATTGTTCCTTCCAAGTATTTTTTTTTTTTATCATTTTTATTGTTATCTCAGGGAATGTAAATATCCCCTATGATAGCAATAGGTAGTGACAGGTACTCTTTTTTTGAAAAAACTGGGGTCTTCCAGACCCTAGATTTTTCCTCTGCCCTCAAAGCATCTGACCACACCAAGATCGGTGTGATAAAATGCTTTCCCAATTTCCCAATGGCGCTTTTTATATCCGGGGGGGGGGCATTTCCTCCCACTGCTTGTAAAAGCAGTCCAGAGGCTAATTAGCCGCTAGGATTGCTTTTACATGAAAGCCGGCCGCAGGCTGAAAAGAATGATACCAAGATGATACCTAAACCCGCAGGCATCATTCTGGTATAAACATTCAAAGTCCAGCAACATACCAGTACGTTGCTGGTCCTTGTTGGACATGTATTGTAATCTTTTTTTTTCATGCAGCCAGTTGGCTGAACGAAAAAAGAGATTGATCGGTGGGTATGCCCACCATTAGAATACCGCCCTTCATCCACCCACTTCCAATGATGGGCATACACGCACCATTTATATATGCCGAAGCATGGGGGCATCCTCCCGCAAAAAAGTTATGCCGCACACACATGGTCGGACTTTTCCACGGGCAAGCCTCCGTCGGAATTTCGACCGTATGTACGCGGCATTAGGAGCAAAATCGCTCCTCCGCCCCTGCTGCCCCAATGCTTCGGCATATTTGCTTTTTTTTTTTAACTGTGGTGGTGAAATCAAAATCACCTCCTACAGCACTGGAGTCGCAGGGATCAGGCCTGTCTCTGCGAACGCTGCAGTTATGTGTGTTTTTGTTTTGTAAGTGACAGTGATCGATCGATACTGCACTTGGGTGGCCTGGGCTGGACGGAGGGGCAAAACGCAGGTGCCAGCAGGTATCTGGGCTGATCCCGCTAACACTGCGTTTTTGGGAACCCTAAACTGCTGGGGACGCTAGTATAGATCTGATCAGATCAGATATTGATCTGTTCAGATACTATACCACTAAGGGGGGTGTATTCTTCACGCGTGGGTGTTAGCGTTACTGGCACTAACCTGACGCTGCCTGGGGTGTGACGCAGACCCTCTCTGACGCTAAAACCTAATTGATATCACCCGCCGGGCGATCAGGGGGTTAAACCTTTATTGGGTTATATACACGGCGGGTGCCCTGACACTATAAAAAGCAAACTAACTAACCAGCGTCACCCGTAACACTTATATGGTGATCACTGGTGAAAGGGTTAACTAGGGGCAATCAGGGGGTTAAAACCTTTATTAGATAATATATGGGGGTACCTGACGCTATAAAAACCTGCGGCGAACCTAAAAAAAATTACCAGCTACCGATCTGCATCACCGACACTAAGACAGCGTTTAGAAAAACGATCGCTTAGTGACAGTGGTGATGGGGGTGAAAGGGTTACCCTGGGGGGTGATCAAGGGGGTTAAACCTTTATTAGATAATATATTGGGGTACCTGACGCTATAAAAACATGCGGCGAACCTAAAAAAAATTACTGGCTACCGATCTGCATCACCGACACTAAGACAGCGTTTAGAAAAACGATTGCTTAGCGACAGTGGTGATAGGGGGTGAAAGGGTTACCTGGGGGGCGATCAAGGGGGTTAAACCTTTATTAGATAATATATTGGGGTACCTGACGCTATAAAAACCTGCGGCGAACCTAAAAAAAATTACCAGCTACCGATCTGCATCACCGACACTAAGACAGCGTTTAGAAAAACGATCGCTTAGTGACAGTGGTGATGGGGGTGAAAGGGTTACCTGAGGGGCGATCAAGGGGGTTAAACCTTTATTAGATAATATATTGGGGTACCTGACGCTATAAAAACATGCGGCGAACCTAAAAAAAATTACTGGCTACCGATCTGCATCACCGACACTAAGACAGCGTTTAGAAAAACAATTGCTTAGCGACAGTGGTGATAGGGGGTGAAAGGGTTACCTGGGGGGCGATCAAGGGGGTTAAACCTTTATTAGATAATATATTGGGGTACCTGACGCTATAAAAACCTGCGGCGAACCTAAAAAAAATTACCAGCTACCGATCTGCATCACCGACACTAAGACAGCGTTTAGAAAAACGATCGCTTAGTGACAGTGGTGATGGGGGTGAAAGGGTTACCTGGGGGGCGATCAAGGGGGTTAAACCTTTATTAGATAATATATTGGGGTACCTGACGCTATAAAAACATGCGGCGAACCTAAAAAAAATTACTGGCTACCGATCTGCATCACCGACACTAAGACAGCGTTTAGAAAAACAATTGCTTAGCGACAGTGGTGATAGGGGGTGAAAGGGTTACCTGGGGGGCGATCAAGGGGGTTAAACCTTTATTAGATAATATATTGGGGTACCTGACGCGATAAAAACATGCGGCGAACCTAAAAAAAATTACTGGCTGCCGATCGGCATCACTGACGCTAAGACAGCGATCAGAAAAATGATCGCTTAGTGACAGTGGTGATAGGGGGTGAAAGGGTTATCTGGGGGGTGATCAGGGGGTTAAACCTTTATTAGGGGGGGTTAGGGGGCTACACTGGACTTAAGACTAAACTTTGGTGACACTTTTACAGTCACAAATGTCACTGATTGCAGTGATCACTAAATAAATGGTCACTGCAATCAGTGACACTGTGACTGGGGGCTGGGGGGGTGATCTGGGGGGGCCTGGGGGGGCGATTTATGTCCCTATGTGTCCTGGTGTCAGTGTAGTGTTGTGTGTACTGACCTGATGTCTTCTCTTGTACGGCGCTCGGTATATGTGAGCGCCGCACCAGAGATGACATCACTTCCTCCTGCTCCCTCTGTCTGACACAGACAAAGGGGGCATTTCCATTCGCCGGGAGCGATCGCGAGGGGGTGGCCGGAAACGAATGGCTGCCCCCTCATCCCGGAACGCTCCCGGACACTTAGCCACCGCTCACTGTACAGAAGGGGGGTCCGATTGGACCCCCCAACTGTACAAAGGCAATCACGTACACTCTACGTGATTGTGCCTGTCGGTGCCATTCTGCCGACGTATATATACAGTGAGCGGTCGTTAAGTGGTTAAAGTGGTTGTACACCCTGTACAACCACTTTTACCTACAGGTAAGCCTATATTAAGGCTTACCTGTAGGTGCTGGAACTATCTCCTAAACCTCCACGGTTTAGGAGATATTTACAATAAAGCCGTGTGCCAATGTCTATGGGAGTTGCGTCACGCGACTCCGGCCAGTCACAGAGCCGGAGTTCATGGCCCCGGAAGGAAGAGGGGTGAAGATGGACGCTCGCTGCCAGTGGAGACAGCGGTGACATCGCAGGCTTCGGTTTTGAACAGTCTGGATAATGCCAGGACAGGCATGGATTGCTTTTAGGTGTGTATGGGCCCTCTTTGTTTCCCAAGAAAGTAGCTAGTTGGCAGGCACTTTCCTGTCATTATTAGGGATGAGCTTCGTGTTCGAGTCGAACATACGTTCGACTCGAACATCGGCTGTTCGATCGTTCGACGAAGATCGAACGATTTGGGCCGTTCGCGCCAAATTCGAGTGACGCGAACGGCCCACAATGCACTACGCCATCGCAGTGTCATCCAGGCGCTGTGATTGGCCAAGCATGCACTGTGACCCCGCATGCTTGGCCAATCACAGCGCCGGCAGCGAGGAGAGCAATGATTGGCCACAGGCAGGATGCCTGTGGCCAATTATTGCTGAGGGTGTTTAGTACACGCCCCACACTATAAAAGGCCGCCAGCACGGCGGCCTAGTGTAGTGTGTTCCGGAGCAGGGAAAGACAAGCATAGGCAGGGACAGTGACATTTATTTCTTTCTTGCTTAACCTGGATTCCTTTAGTTTAGGGAAAGAGAAGGATAGGTAGGGAGAGTGTCAGTGTGTTTTACTGTGCGAGTCCTTGTTTCTAGGGACAAAGAAGGAAAGTGAGGGGAATTCTCCTTGTGCTATAGTGTGCTTTAAAAAAACATTTTTTCTAGGGACAGAAAACTCTAGGTAGGGAGAGTGTCAGTTTCTTTCACTGTGCGAGTCCTTGTTTCTAGGGACAAAGAAGGAAAGTGAGGGGCATTCTCCTTGTGCTATAGTGTGCTTTAAAAAAACATTTTTTCTAGGGACAGAAAACTCTAGGTAGGGAGAGTGTCAGTTTCTTTCACTGTGCGAGTCCTTGTTTCTAGGGACAAAGAAGGAAAGTGAGGGGAATTCTCCTTGTGCTATAGTGTGCTTTAAAAAAACATTTTTTCTAGGGACAGAAAACTCTAGGTAGGGAGAGTGTCAGTTTCTTTCACTGTGCGAGTCCTTGTTTCTAGGGACAAAGAAGGAAAGTGAGGGGAATTCTCCTTGTGCTATAGTGTGCTTTAAAAAAACATTTTTTCTAGGGACAGAAAACTCTAGGTAGGGAGAGTGTCAGTTTCTTTCACTGTGCGAGTCCTTGTTTCTAGGGACAAAGAAGGAAAGTGAGGGGAATTCTCCTTGTGCTATAGTGTGCTTTAAAAAAACATTTTTTCTAGGGACAGAAAACTCTAGGTAGGGAGAGTGTCAGTTTCTTTCACTGTGCGAGTCCTTGTTTCTAGGGACAAAGAAGGAAAGTGAGGGGAATTCTCCTTGTGCTATAGTGTGCTTTAAAAAAACATTTTTTCTAGGGACAGAAAACTCTAGGTAGGGAGAGTGTCAGTTTCTTTCACTGTGCGAGTCCTTGTTTCTAGGGACAAAGAAGGAAAGTGAGGGGAATTCTCCTTGTGCTATAGTGTGCTTTAAAAAAACATTTTTTCTAGGGACAGAAAACTCTAGGTAGGGAGAGTGTCAGTTTCTTTCACTGTGCGAGTCCTTGTTTCTAGGGACAAAGAAGGAAAGTGAGGGGAATTCTCCTTGTGCTATAGTGTGCTTTAAAAAAACATTTTTTCTAGGGACAGAAAACTCTAGGTAGGGAGAGTGTCAGTTTCTTTCACTGTGCGAGTCCTTGTTTCTAGGGACAAAGAAGGAAAGTGAGGGGAATTCTCCTTGTGCTATAGTGTGCTTTAAAAAAACATTTTTTCTAGGGACAGAAAACTCTAGGTAGGGAGAGTGTCAGTTTCTTTCACTGTGCGAGTCCTTGTTTCTAGGGACAAAGAAGGAAAGTGAGGGGAATTCTCCTTGTGCTATAGTGTGCTTTAAAAAAACATTTTTTCTAGGGACAGAAAACTCTAGGTAGGGAGAGTGTCAGTTTCTTTCACTGTGCGAGTCCTTGTTTCTAGGGACAAAGAAGGAAAGTGAGGGGAATTCTCCTTGTGCTATAGTGTGCTTTAAAAAAACATTTTTTCTAGGGACAGAAAACTCTAGGTAGGGAGAGTGTCAGTTTCTTTCACTGTGCGAGTCCTTGTTTCTAGGGACAAAGAAGGAAAGTGAGGGGAATTCTCCTTGTGCTATAGTGTGCTTTAAAAAAACATTTTTTCTAGGGACAGAAAACTCTAGGTAGGGAGAGTGTCAGTTTCTTTCACTGTGCGAGTCCTTGTTTCTAGGGACAAAGAAGGAAAGTGAGGGGAATTCTCCTTGTGCTATAGTGTGCTTTAAAAAAACATTTTTTCTAGGGACAGAAAACTCTAGGTAGGGAGAGTGTCAGTTTCTTTCACTGTGCGAGTCCTTGTTTCTAGGGACAAAGAAGGAAAGTGAGGGGAATTCTCCTTGTGCTATAGTGTGCTTTAAAAAAACATTTTTTCTAGGGACAGAAAACTCTAGGTAGGGAGAGTGTCAGTTTCTTTCACTGTGCGAGTCCTTGTTTCTAGGGACAAAGAAGGAAAGTGAGGGGAATTCTCCTTGTGCTATAGTGTGCTTTAAAAAAACATTTTTTCTAGGGACAGAAAACTCTAGGTAGGGAGAGTGTCAGTTTCTTTCACTGTGCGAGTCCTTGTTTCTAGGGACAAAGAAGGAAAGTGAGGGGAATTCTCCTTGTGCTATAGTGTGCTTTAAAAAAACATTTTTTCTAGGGACAGAAAACTCTAGGTAGGGAGAGTGTCAGTTTCTTTCACTGTGCGAGTCCTTGTTTCTAGGGACAAAGAAGGAAAGTGAGGGGAATTCTCCTTGTGCTATAGTGTGCTTTAAAAAAACATTTTTTCTAGGGACAGAAAACTCTAGGTAGGGAGAGTGTCAGTTTCTTTCACTGTGCGAGTCCTTGTTTCTAGGGACAAAGAAGGAAAGTGAGGGGAATTCTCCTTGTGCTATAGTGTGCTTTAAAAAAACATTTTTTCTAGGGACAGAAAACTCTAGGTAGGGAGAGTGTCAGTTTCTTTCACTGTGCGAGTCCTTGTTTCTAGGGACAAAGAAGGAAAGTGAGGGGAATTCTCCTTGTGCTATAGTGTGCTTTAAAAAAACATTTTTTCTAGGGACAGAAAACTCTAGGTAGGGAGAGTGTCAGTTTCTTTCACTGTGCGAGTCCTTGTTTATAGGGACAAAGAAGGAAAGTGAGGGGAATTCTCCTTGTGCTATAGTGTGCTTTAAAAAAACATTTTTTCTAGGGACAGAAAACTCTAGGTAGGGAGAGTGTCAGTTTCTTTCACTGTGCGAGTCCTTGTTTCTAGGGACAAAGAAGGAAAGTGAGGGGAATTCTCCTTGTGCTATAGTGTGCTTTAAAAAAACATTTTTTCTAGGGACAGAAAACTCTAGGTAGGGAGAGTGTCAGTTTCTTTCACTGTGCGAGTCCTTGTTTCTAGGGACAAAGAAGGAAAGTGAGGGGAATTCTCCTTGTGCTATAGTGTGCTTTAAAAAAAACATTTTTTCTAGGGACAGAAAACTCTAGGTAGGGAGAGTGTCAGTTTCTTTCACTGTGCGAGTCCTTGTTTCTAGGGACAAAGAAGGAAAGTGAGGGGAATTCTCCTTGTGCTATAGTGTGCTTTAAAAAAACATTTTTTCTAGGGACAGAAAACTCTAGGTAGGGAGAGTGTCAGTTTCTTTCACTGTGCGAGTCCTTGTTTCTAGGGACAAAGAAGGAAAGTGAGGGGAATTCTCCTTGTGCTATAGTGTGCTTTAAAAAAACATTTTTTCTAGGGACAGAAAACTCTAGGTAGGGAGAGTGTCAGTTTCTTTCACTGTGCGAGTCCTTGTTTCTAGGGACAAAGAAGGAAAGTGAGGGGAATTCTCCTTGTGCTATAGTGTGCTTTAAAAAAACATTTTTTCTAGGGACAGAAAACTCTAGGTAGGGAGAGTGTCAGTTTCTTTCACTGTGCGAGTCCTTGTTTCTAGGGACAAAGAAGGAAAGTGAGGGGAATTCTCCTTGTGCTATAGTGTGCTTTAAAAAAAAACATTTTTTCTAGGGACAGAAAACTCTAGGTAGGGAGAGTGTCAGTTTCTTTCACTGTGCGAGTCCTTGTTTCTAGGGACAAAGAAGGAAAGTGAGGGGAATTCTCCTTGTGCTATAGTGTGCTTTAAAAAAACATTTTTTCTAGGGACAGAAAACTCTAGGTAGGGAGAGTGTCAGTTTCTTTCACTGTGCGAGTCCTTGTTTCTAGGGACAAAGAAGGAAAGTGAGGGGAATTCTCCTTGTGCTATAGTGTGCTTTAAAAAAACATTTTTTCTAGGGACAGAAAACTCTAGGTAGGGAGAGTGTCAGTTTCTTTCACTGTGCGAGTCCTTGTTTCTAGGGACAAAGAAGGAAAGTGAGGGGAATTCTCCTTGTGCTATAGTGTGCTTTAAAAAAACATTTTTTCTAGGGACAGAAAACTCTAGGTAGGGAGAGTGTCAGTTTCTTTCACTGTGCGAGTCCTTGTTTCTAGGGACAAAGAAGGAAAGTGAGGGGAATTCTCCTTGTGCTATAGTGTGCTTTAAAAAAACATTTTTTCTAGGGACAGAAAACTCTAGGTAGGGAGAGTGTCAGTTTCTTTCACTGTGCGAGTCCTTGTTCTAGGGACAAAGAAGGAAAGTGAGGGGAATTCTCCTTGTGCTATAGTGTGCTTTAAAAAAACATTTTTTCTAGGGACAGAAAACTCTAGGTAGGGAGAGTGTCAGTTTCTTTCACTGTGCGAGTCCTTGTTTCTAGGGACAAAGAAGGAAAGTGAGGGGAATTCTCCTTGTGCTATAGTGTGCTTTAAAAAAACATTTTTTCTAGGGACAGAAAACTCTAGGTAGGGAGAGTGTCAGTTTCTTTCACTGTGCGAGTCCTTGTTTCTAGGGACAAAGAAGGAAAGTGAGGGGAATTCTCCTTGTGCTATAGTGTGCTTTAAAAAAACATTTTTTCTAGGGACAGAAAACTCTAGGTAGGGAGAGTGTCAGTTTCTTTCACTGTGCGAGTCCTTGTTTCTAGGGACAAAGAAGGAAAGTGAGGGGAATTCTCCTTGTGCTATAGTGTGCTTTAAAAAAACATTTTTTCTAGGGACAGAAAACTCTAGGTAGGGAGAGTGTCAGTTTCTTTCACTGTGCGAGTCCTTGTTTCTAGGGACAAAGAAGGAAAGTGAGGGGAATTCTCCTTGTGCTATAGTGTGCTTTAAAAAAACATTTTTCTAGGGACAGAAAACTCTAGGTAGGGAGAGTGTCAGTTTCTTTCACTGTGCGAGTCCTTGTTTCTAGGGACAAAGAAGGAAAGTGAGGGGAATTCTCCTTGTGCTATAGTGTGCTTTAAAAAAACATTTTTTCTAGGGACAGAAAACTCTAGGTAGGGAGAGTGTCAGTTTCTTTCACTGTGCGAGTCCTTGTTTCTAGGGACAAAGAAGGAAAGTGAGGGGAATTCTCCTTGTGCTATAGTGTGCTTTAAAAAAACATTTTTTCTAGGGACAGAAAACTCTAGGTAGGGAGAGTGTCAGTTTCTTTCACTGTGCGAGTCCTTGTTTCTAGGGACAAAGAAGGAAAGTGAGGGGAATTCTCCTTGTGCTATAGTGTGCTTTAAAAAAACATTTTTTCTAGGGACAGAAAACTCTAGGTAGGGAGAGTGTCAGTTTCTTTCACTGTGCGAGTCCTTGTTTCTAGGGACAAAGAAGGAAAGTGAGGGGAATTCTCCTTGTGCTATAGTGTGCTTTAAAAAAACATTTTTTCTAGGGACAGAAAACTCTAGGTAGGGAGAGTGTCAGTTTCTTTCACTGTGCGAGTCCTTGTTTCTAGGGACAAAGAAGGAAAGTGAGGGGAATTCTCCTTGTGCTATAGTGTGCTTTAAAAAAACATTTTTTCTAGGGACAGAAAACTCTAGGTAGGGAGAGTGTCAGTTTCTTTCACTGTGCGAGTCCTTGTTTCTAGGGACAAAGAAGGAAAGTGAGGGGAATTCTCCTTGTGCTATAGTGTGCTTTAAAAAAACATTTTTTCTAGGGACAGAAAACTCTAGGTAGGGAGAGTGTCAGTTTCTTTCACTGTGCGAGTCCTTGTTTCTAGGGACAAAGAAGGAAAGTGAGGGGAATTCTCCTTGTGCTATAGTGTGCTTTAAAAAAACATTTTTTCTAGGGACAGAAAACTCTAGGTAGGGAGAGTGTCAGTTTCTTTCACTGTGCGAGTCCTTGTTTCTAGGGACAAAGAAGGAAAGTGAGGGGAATTCTCCTTGTGCTATAGTGTGCTTTAAAAAAACATTTTTTCTAGGGACAGAAAACTCTAGGTAGGGAGAGTGTCAGTTTCTTTCACTGTGCGAGTCCTTGTTTCTAGGGACAAAGAAGGAAAGTGAGGGGAATTCTCCTTGTGCTATAGTGTGCTTTAAAAAAACATTTTTTCTAGGGACAGAAAACTCTAGGTAGGGAGAGTGTCAGTTTCTTTCACTGTGCGAGTCCTTGTTTCTAGGGACAAAGAAGGAAAGTGAGGGGAATTCTCCTTGTGCTATAGTGTGCTTTAAAAAAACATTTTTTCTAGGGACAGAAAACTCTAGGTAGGGAGAGTGTCAGTTTCTTTCACTGTGCGAGTCCTTGTTTCTAGGGACAAAGAAGGAAAGTGAGGGGAATTCTCCTTGTGCTATAGTGTGCTTTAAAAAAACATTTTTTCTAGGGACAGAAAACTCTAGGTAGGGAGAGTGTCAGTTTCTTTCACTGTGCGAGTCCTTGTTTCTAGGGACAAAGAAGGAAAGTGAGGGGAATTCTCCTTGTGCTATAGTGTGCTTTAAAAAAACATTTTTTTCTAGGGACAGAAAACTCTAGGTAGGGAGAGTGTCAGTTTCTTTCACTGTGCGAGTCCTTGTTTCTAGGGACAAAGAAGGAAAGTGAGGGGAATTCTCCTTGTGCTATAGTGTGCTTTAAAAAAACATTTTTTCTAGGGACAGAAAACTCTAGGTAGGGAGAGTGTCAGTTTCTTTCACTGTGCGAGTCCTTGTTTCTAGGGACAAAGAAGGAAAGTGAGGGGAATTCTCCTTGTGCTATAGTGTGCTTTAAAAAAACATTTTTTCTAGGGACAGAAAACTCTAGGTAGGGAGAGTGTCAGTTTCTTTCACTGTGCGAGTCCTTGTTTCTAGGGACAAAGAAGGAAAGTGAGGGGAATTCTCCTTGTGCTATAGTGTGCTTTAAAAAAACATTTTTTCTAGGGACAGAAAACTCTAGGTAGGGAGAGTGTCAGTTTCTTTCACTGTGCGAGTCCTTGTTTCTAGGGACAAAGAAGGAAAGTGAGGGGAATTCTCCTTGTGCTATAGTGTGCTTTAAAAAAACATTTTTTCTAGGGACAGAAAACTCTAGGTAGGGAGAGTGTCAGTTTCTTTCACTGTGCGAGTCCTTGTTTCTAGGGACAAAGAAGGAAAGTGAGGGGAATTCTCCTTGTGCTATAGTGTGCTTTAAAAAAACATTTTTTCTAGGGACAGAAAACTCTAGGTAGGGAGAGTGTCAGTTTCTTTCACTGTGCGAGTCCTTGTTTCTAGGGACAAAGAAGGAAAGTGAGGGGAATTCTCCTTGTGCTATAGTGTGCTTTAAAAAAACATTTTTTCTAGGGACAGAAAACTCTAGGTAGGGAGAGTGTCAGTTTCTTTCACTGTGCGAGTCCTTGTTTCTAGGGACAAAGAAGGAAAGTGAGGGGAATTCTCCTTGTGCTATAGTGTGCTTTAAAAAAACATTTTTTCTAGGGACAGAAAACTCTAGGTAGGGAGAGTGTCAGTTTCTTTCACTGTGCGAGTCCTTGTTTCTAGGGACAAAGAAGGAAAGTGAGGGGAATTCTCCTTGTGCTATAGTGTGCTTTAAAAAAAATTTTTTCTAGGGACAGAAAACTCTAGGTAGTGTGAGGGGGTTAGCTCGGCAGCGGGTGTGTGTGACCCCCGGGATGGGCTCCCCACACAAAAACAGGCCCAGCAGACGGAGGTTGTGGTTTTCAAAATCAAAAAGGTGCCGTTTATTTTCTATTTACAGTGACAAAAACACAGCAAAGCAAAAGAAACAAACAAAATAAATCCTGGTCAACTTGACCTCTGACTAAACATACAGGTTTCCTAACTAACAACTGGGATCAGCCTAGTGCTGTCCTAGTCCCTGGTTTTAAATGTCCAAGCAAAATATAGCCACACAGGCTTTCTCTCACCGCACAGGGGTTCACTCTCCCTAGACAGTCCACACAGGTCTGGTTCCAGGCATGAGCTAACATCTAATGAATCTGGGAGTTTTTATAGAGGCCTTAAACGAACTGACAGGCTTCAGCTGGCCTCATCAACTCCCTGCCTGCACGACGCCCAGCCCTCTCCCTAGAGGTATGAGTCATCAATGAGCCCACTAGTCTCAGCTGGGCTTATACAACTCTCCACCTAGCTGTATAAATCGGCGTAAAGCCTGAATCTGGGCGAAATATATCTACCCCCCTGGATGCAACCAGGTGACTTTACCTTCCTGCTGTCACATACCCCCCCCTCTTGTTTTAACCTCGGGGTTGGAACACCAGCAATCAGGCATTCATGTACTCGAGACAAAGCATCCACATTCCCCATTTGAACGCCAGGGCGATGCTTTACTGTGAAGTTGAATTCCTGGAGGGCCAGGAACCACCTATTCACTCTTCTATTTGTTTCCTTGTTTTGAGCCATCCACTTTAACGGAGCGTGATCCGTAACCATGTCAAAGTGCCTACCTAGCAGGTAGTACCGAAGGGAATCTAGAGCCCACTTCACCGCTAAACACTCCTTTTCAACGGTGGCGTAATTTACCTCATGGGACTTCAACTTCCTGCTGAGGTAAATGACTGGGTGCTCTTCCCCGTTCCAGACCTGGGACAATACTGCTCCTAACCCCACATCTGACGCATCACTTTGTACGACAAAGTCTTTAGAGAAGTCGGGTGAGTACAACACTGGCTGGCTACATAAGGCTTGTTTCAAGAATTGGAATGCTGCCTCAGCCTCGGGGGTCCATTTAATCATGACCGACCCTTTCCCCTTCGTCAGGTTGGTTAGGGGCACAGCCTTAGAAGCAAAGTGGGGAATGAATCGCCGATAATACCCAGCGATTCCCAGAAAGGCTCGTACCTGCTTCTTGCTGTTGGGACGTGGCCAACTCTGGATGGCCTCGACTTTGTTGAGTTGGGGTTTTATTACTCCCCTCCCAATGGTGTACCCAAGATATTTGGCCTCCTCCTGCCCAATGGTACACTTCTTGGGGTTAGCCGTAAACCCTGCTTCCCGAACAGAGTCCAGGACTGCTTGCACTTTTGGCAGATGTGAGGCCCAATCTGTGCTATGGACAATTACGTCATCCAGGTAAGCCGCAGCATACTTCCGATGGGGCCTCAGCATCTGGTCCATTTTCCGCTGGAATGTGGCCGGCGCATTCTGTAACCCGAACGGCATTCTTTTATATTGGAACGCCCCGTCTGGGGTTACAAATGCGGTTTTCTCTTTGGCTGACTTGGCCAGGGGGATTTGCCAATACCCTTTTGTGAGGTCAAGAGTCGTCATGTATCGGGCTGTTCCCAGCCGGTCGATCAACTCATCTATACGTGGCATGGGGTAGGTGTCAAATTTTGTAACTTTGTTCAACTGACGAAAATCGTTACAAAATCGCCAGCTCCCATCCGGTTTAGGCACCAACACAATGGGACTAGACCAATCACTTTGGGACTCCTCTATCACCCCTAAGTTCAGCATTTTCTGTACTTCCTCCCGTATTGCCTCCCGTCGGGCCTCTGGGATCCGATAGGGTTTTAACTTCACCCTTTCACCGGGCGGGGTAATAATGTCATGCTCTACCCCAGATGTTTGTCCCGGCAGCTCAGAGAATACCTCCTTGTTGCGAAGCACAAACTCCTTAACCTCCTGTTGTTGGGGTTGTGACAAGGTGGCTGCGATTCCAACCTCAGGAATCACGCAACCAGTTTGAGCTGGTGACCAAGTGTCTGCGACTAGGGACTCTCTATCCCTCCAGGCTTTCAACAGATTAACGTGATAGATCTGTTCGGGCTTTCGCCTTCCTGGTTGTCTGACCTTGTAATTCACTTCGCTCACTTTTTCCATTATCTCGTAGGGGCCTTGCCATTTGGCAAGGAATTTACTTTCAACCGTAGGGACAAGTACCAATATCCTATCCCCCGGGGAAAAGGTACGGGTCTTGGCTCCACGGTTGTACACTCTCTGCTGTGCCAACTGCGCTTGGGCCAAATGTTCCTTCACGATGGGCATTACCTGTGCAATTCGATCTTGCATCAGGGCGACATGCTCAATCACACTCCTGTGGGGAGAACTCTCACTTTCCCAAGTTTCCTTGGCAATATCCAACAGCCCTCTTGGGTGTCTCCCATACAGTAACTCAAAGGGGGAGAATCCCGTAGAGGATTGGGGCACCTCCCTAATAGCAAACATCAAATAAGGAAGTAGACAGTCCCAATCCTTTCCATCCCTATCCACCACTTTCTTCAACATTTGTTTTAGGGTTTTGTTGAATCTTTCAACCAGCCCATCGGTTTGGGGGTGATACACAGATGTACGTAATTGCGTCACTTTGAACAATTTACACAGCTCCTTCATAACCCGGGACATAAAGGGTGTACCTTGGTCCGTAAGCAGTTCTTTACAAATACCCACCCGGCTAAAAACAAGAGATAGCTCTTTGGCTATGGTTTTGGCCGAGGTATTTCTGAGAGGGATCGCTTCTGGATAACGGGTGGCATAGTCCATTATAACCAATATGTACTGGTGCCCCCTAGCGGACTTGATTATAGGACCTACCAAATCCATTGCGATTCTCTCAAACGGGACCTCAATGATGGGTAGAGGGACCAGCGGGCTACGGAAGTGTGGCATCGGGGCCGACCTCTGACACACAGGGCAGGAGGAACAATAATTTTCTATGTCCTTCATCACCCCAGGCCAATAGAATCTCTGTAATACCCTCTCTCGGGTTTTCTCTGTCCCCAGATGACCTCCAAGAATGTGCCCATGGGCCAACTCCAACACCAACTTCCTGTAAGGTTTGGGCACCACAAGCTGCTCAACGGTTTCTTCTGCCCTTTTTGCCACCCGATACAGTAGGTCCTTCTCTACGCTGAAGTATGGGTAAGTGCAGGTATTATCTGGGTTCACTAACTCGCCATCTATTTTCACTACGTTTTCCCGTGCCTTTATTAGGGCGGGGTCTTTCAACTGTTCTGTGGCAAAGTTTTCCCTGTGAACCTCAAGATCAGAAAACTCCACAGACGGTAGGTTTTCGTCTGAGGAGGTGGGCTCCTCTCCAGTTTCTTGAGTCTCCCCTGCCAATACTGACAAGGGAAATTCGGGAGAGTCCTCACCACTCTCAGAGGAGTTCTGGCTATCATATTCCTGGTACATAGGGGCACCAGTGGGGGGCTCAGGATCATCCCACAGTTCCCAGAACTTCGGAAAATCCCTTCCCACAATGGCGTCATGCGGTAACTGAGACACTAAGCCCACTGGATGAGAAAGGGTACCTTTGGGGGTCTCGAAACACACTGTAGTCACTGGATACTCTCGGGTGTCCCCATGCACACAAATAACAGCTACCTTGCTATTCCCAGAGACCTCTGTTTTAACTAATTCAGCCTTTATCAGGGTCACAAGGCTACCTGAATCCAGCAATACCACAACATTTCTACCATTAATACACATTTTGCATAAATGTTTCTCAGTTCCTCGAATGGCAGTGCATGCGACTGTCGCACACAGCGACTGACGTCTGCCCGTCAGAAAGTCACACTGCATGGGTTCCTCCAAAACCGGGCAATTTGCTGCAATATGTCCCGCTTGCCGGCAGCGGTAGCAAATGATCCTTCTTGCCGCCTCTTGAGCCGCTGATTTCCCAGGCTGTTCTCGCCAAACTTGGGGTAGAGCTCCCACCCTCTCACTCTCTCCACCCTTACCCCTTGGAATCATCTTATCCGCCCCTGGGGATGGTCTGGTCTTAGGGTGGAAAGTCCGAGTGTCTCTGGAAGAGGCCGTCAGGTTCTCTGTAGCCAAGTATTTCTCCACACGATCCACAAGACCATCGGCCGTCTCTGGGTCTCCATGGCTTACCCACTTTTGGATGGCAGTAGGAAGAGCTCTCAAAAACCGATCCATTACAACACGTTCCACAATCTTTGGTGCGGACAAAGTCTCTGGCTGTAGCCACTTTCTGCTCAGGTGAATGAGATCATACATTTGAGACCTGGGGGGTTTTCCAAGCTGGAAAGTCCAGTTATGCACACGCTGAGCCCGGACAGCCAGGGTGACACCCAGCCTTGCCAATATTTCAGCTTTTAGCATCACATAGTCTTTTGCTTGGTCAGGCTCTAGGTCATAGTAAGCTTTCTGCGATTCACCCGTTAACAGAGGAGCCACCAGTCCAGCCCACTGCTCCTCAGGCCACTTTTCTCTTTCAGCAGTCCTTTCAAACGTGGTCAAAAATACCTCTGGATCATCCTCTCCAGTCATTTTTGTCAATAAACGACTCACCCCAAAGGACGCGGTATTAGTGGGACGGCTTTCCTCACTGGTCTGCGGACGTTGCTGCATTACTGCTTCCATTTGTTGTAGTCTCTGCTCTTGCTTCTGTAATAGGTCTATGAAGCGGGCCTCAGATCGTTGCTGGGCTTGTTGCTGAGCTTCCAGACTCTGTTGGTGAGCTTGCTGCTGGGCTGCAAGGCTCTGTTGATGAGCTTGCTGCTGGGCTGCGAAGTTCTGTTGTTGAGCTGCAAGGCTCTTTTGCAAACCTGCATTTGTCTGCTGTTGATTGGCATTTGCTAGAGCCAGCTGTTTCAGTATCTCCTCCATGCTGGCTTAAAAAAAAACTGCCACTGGTTCTCCACCAACTGTGAGGGGGTTAGCTCGGCAGCGGGTGTGTGTGACCCCCGGGATGGGCTCCCCACACAAAAACAGGCCCAGCAGACGGAGGTTGTGGTTTTCAAAATCAAAAAGGTGCCGTTTATTTTCTATTTACAGTGACAAAAACACAGCAAAGCAAAAGAAACAAACAAAATAAATCCTGGTCAACTTGACCTCTGACTAAACATACAGGTTTCCTAACTAACAACTGGGATCAGCCTAGTGCTGTCCTAGTCCCTGGTTTTAAATGTCCAAGCAAAATATAGCCACACAGGCTTTCTCTCACCGCACAGGGGTTCACTCTCCCTAGACAGTCCACACAGGTCTGGTTCCAGGCATGAGCTAACATCTAATGAATCTGGGAGTTTTTATAGAGGCCTTAAACGAACTGACAGGCTTCAGCTGGCCTCATCAACTCCCTGCCTGCACGACGCCCAGCCCTCTCCCTAGAGGTATGAGTCATCAATGAGCCCACTAGTCTCAGCTGGGCTTATACAACTCTCCACCTAGCTGTATAAATCGGCGTAAAGCCTGAATCTGGGCGAAATATATCTACCCCCCTGGATGCAACCAGGTGACTTTACCTTCCTGCTGTCACAGTAGGGAGAGTGTCAGTTTCTTTCACTGTGCGAGTCCTTGTTTCTAGGGACAAAGAAGGAAAGTGAGGGGAATTCTCCTTGTGCTATAGTGTGCTTTAAAAAAACATTTTTTCTAGGGACAGAAAACTCTAGGTAGGGAGAGTGTCAGTTTCTTTCACTGTGCGAGTCCTTGTTTCTAGGGACAAAGAAGGAAAGTGAGGGGAATTCTCCTTGTGCTATAGTGTGCTTTAAAAAAACATTTTTTCTAGGGACAGAAAACTCTAGGTAGGGAGAGTGTCAGTTTCTTTCACTGTGCGAGTCCTTGTTTCTAGGGACAAAGAAGGAAAGTGAGGGGAATTCTCCTTGTGCTATAGTGTGCTTTAAAAAAACATTTTTTCTAGGGACAGAAAACTCTAGGTAGGGAGAGTGTCAGTTTCTTTCACTGTGCGAGTCCTTGTTTCTAGGGACAAAGAAGGAAAGTGAGGGGAATTCTCCTTGTGCTATAGTGTGCTTTAAAAAAACATTTTTTCTAGGGACAGAAAACTCTAGGTAGGGAGAGTGTCAGTTTCTTTCACTGTGCGAGTCCTTGTTTCTAGGGACAAAGAAGGAAAGTGAGGGGAATTCTCCTTGTGCTATAGTGTGCTTTAAAAAAACATTTTTTCTAGGGACAGAAAACTCTAGGTAGGGAGAGTGTCAGTTTCTTTCACTGTGCGAGTCCTTGTTTCTAGGGACAAAGAAGGAAAGTGAGGGGAATTCTCCTTGTGCTATAGTGTGCTTTAAAAAAACATTTTTTCTAGGGACAGAAAACTCTAGGTAGGGAGAGTGTCAGTTTCTTTCACTGTGCGAGTCCTTGTTTCTAGGGACAAAGAAGGAAAGTGAGGGGAATTCTCCTTGTGCTATAGTGTGCTTTAAAAAAACATTTTTTCTAGGGACAGAAAACTCTAGGTAGGGAGAGTGTCAGTTTCTTTCACTGTGCGAGTCCTTGTTTCTAGGGACAAAGAAGGAAAGTGAGGGGAATTCTCCTTGTGCTATAGTGTGCTTTAAAAAAACATTTTTTCTAGGGACAGAAAACTCTAGGTAGGGAGAGTGTCAGTTTCTTTCACTGTGCGAGTCCTTGTTTCTAGGGACAAAGAAGGAAAGTGAGGGGAATTCTCCTTGTGCTATAGTGTGCTTTAAAAAAACATTTTTTCTAGGGACAGAAAACTCTAGGTAGGGAGAGTGTCAGTTTCTTTCACTGTGCGAGTCCTTGTTTCTAGGGACAAAGAAGGAAAGTGAGGGGAATTCTCCTTGTGCTATAGTGTGCTTTAAAAAAACATTTTTTCTAGGGACAGAAAACTCTAGGTAGGGAGAGTGTCAGTTTCTTTCACTGTGCGAGTCCTTGTTTCTAGGGACAAAGAAGGAAAGTGAGGGGAATTCTCCTTGTGCTATAGTGTGCTTTAAAAAAACATTTTTTCTAGGGACAGAAAACTCTAGGTAGGGAGAGTGTCAGTTTCTTTCACTGTGCGAGTCCTTGTTTCTAGGGACAAAGAAGGAAAGTGAGGGGAATTCTCCTTGTGCTATAGTGTGCTTCCTCATCAACCATCTTTGAAATCCTTGTTTTTTGGACAGTCAGGGAAATTGTCGTTGTGCTATTCTGTGCAAAAGCAATCATCCTCAACCATATTTAGAAATCCTTAAGTAAAGGGACAGAGAAGGACACCTGAAGGTAGCCCTTATTGCTTTTTTCCCATCTCCCTGCAGGCCATCTATTAGAATGTCTGGAAGGCAAACAAGGAGAGGCAGACAGTCAGGAGGCAATAAAAGAGGGCAAGCAGGCTCTGTGTCTGGGGGCAACAGTGCTGGTCGTGGACGCAGTGCATTGTCATCAGCACATGGCCATGGGACACGCTTGTCCTTCTTTTTGGCAGCTGGACATGTTGAGCCACATCATGCCGAAGACTTGGTAGAGTGGATGACCAAGCCCTCCTCCTCCTCCTCATCCTCTCTCACCCAGGCTCAGGGTACTGGCAAAGCAGCTGCCAAAGCGTCCTCTTCCCTGGTATCAATGTCAGACTCATCATCAGTCACTCCTTCCCTAGACCCACCATGTCCTCCTCCTGAGGAGTCCCCCGAACTGTTTGAGCACAGTGTTGGGTACATGCTCCAGGAGGATGCCCAGCGTTTCGAAGGGTCTGATGATGAAACCCAGCTACAGGAAGGCAGTAGCGTGAGAGCAGACAGAGGGGATGCTCAAGAAGGACACCAATCTGGCAGTCATGTTCCAGCAGCTGCAGCATACTGCCAGATTGGCTCCAGTGATGAGGAGGGAGGGGATGATGAGGTCACTGACTCCACGTGGGTGCCTAATAGGAGAGAGGAGGAGGAGGAGGATGAGGAGGAGGCACATCTCCAACGAGGCAGGATGCCCTTTGGTGGCCAGCGTAAGGGCAGTACACTGACGGAATCACACCGCAGAGCTCCGCCTGTGCAGGGCGCTGCCTCTGCCCGTCATTCAAAAAGTTCCTTGGTGTGGGCCTTTTTTGAGGCTAGTGCATCAGATCGCACAGCTGCTGTTTGCAACATATGTCTCAAGCGTATATCGCGTGGCCAAAACATCAGCCGCTTGGGTACCACATGCCTGACCAGACATATGTTGACCTGCCATGCAGCTCGTTGGCAAGCCTACCTCAAAGACCCACACCAAAGAACAAAGCGGACCTCTCCTTGCACCGCATCAGCTGGGATCTCCAACCCCACTATAACTTCAGTCCTCTCTGAAACATGCACTGAGAGGAATGAAGGTGTAGAATTAGGTGTGTCACAGCCAAGTAGTTGCGGCCACTCTGCTAGCAGTACACCGACGTCCGATTCTAGCAGGCAAATTTCCCTGCCCCAGCTGCTGGACCGTCAAAAGAAGTTCACTCCCAGCCATCCACATGCCCAGCGGTTGAATGCTAGCTTGGCTAAATTGCTAGCGCTTCAACTGCTGCCTTTTCAGTTGGTAGACTCGGCCCCCTTCCGTGAGTTTGTGCAATGTGCGGTTCCTCAGTGGCAGGTTCCCAAACGCCACTTTTTCTCACGGAAGGCTATTCCGGCTCTCTACCGGCATGTGGAAGGCAATGTCTTGGCCTCGCTGGACAGGGCGGTCAGCGGTAAGGTGCATATTACCGCTGACTCATGGTCCAGCAGGCATGGACAGGGACGTTACCTTTCTTTCACGGCCCATTGGGTCACTCTTTTGGCAGCTGGGAAGGATGCAGGACAAGGTGCAGTAGTGTTGGAGGTTGTTCCACCGCCACGCCTCCAAAATGCTACTACTGGTTGTGACACACCTCTCTCCTCCACCCCCTCCTCTTCTTCTTCCTCCATGGCCTCTTCCTGTGGTTTGTCCTATGAACCAGCGGTGCTCCGTAGCCGTTCACGGGGCTACGCAAGTACGCAGGCAAAAAGATGCCATGCCGTGCTTGCGCTGGTGTGTTTGGGGGACAGAAGCCACACTGGGGCAGAGGTCCTGTCTGCTCTGCAGGGCCAGGCCGAGAGGTGGTTGACGCCACGCCAGCTTAAGCCAGGAATGGTGGTTTGCGACAATGGCACCAACCTCCTCTCCGCCCTCCGACAGGGACAACTGACCCATGTGCCCTGTGTGGCTCACGTCCTTAACCTGGTGGTGCAGCGGTTCTTGGGCAGGTACCCGGGCTTACAGGATGTCCTGAGGCAGGCCAGGAAAGTCTGTGTGCATTTCCGCAGATCTTATAATGCCAGTGCTCGCCTGGCTGAGCTGCAAAAGGAGTTGAACCTGCCCAAGAACCGCCTTATATGTGACATGCCCACCAGGTGGAACTCAACGTTGGCCATGCTGCAGCGGCTGCACACGCAGCAGAGGGCCATCAATGAGTACCTGTGCGACTACGGCACCAGGACAGGGTCAGGAGAGCTTGGTTTTTTTTCTCCACGCCAGTGGGGCATGATCAGGGATGCATGCACTGTCCTGGCACCATTTGAGGAGGCCACGAGGATGGTGAGCAGTGACAGTGCATGCATCAGTGACACTGTACCTCTTGTCCACCTGTTGGAGCACACGCTGCGTGGAATAATGGACAGGGCACTTGAGGCAGAACAGAGGCAGGAAGAGGAGGACTTCCTTGCCTCTCAAGGCCCCCTTTACCCAGACAGTGTTCCTTCTGTCCCACCCATCGCACAGGAAGAGGAGGAGGAGGAGGAGGATTGTGTCAGCATGGAGGTGGAGGCTGGCACTCAGCATCATCAGCAGCAGTCTTTTAGGGATGATTTACAGTCCCAAGAAACCAGTGGACTTGTACGTGGCTGGGAGGAGGTGGCTGCGGATCATGTCGTCCTTAGTGACCCAGAGGACTCCGGAGCGAATACCTCAGCAAACCTACGCTGCATGGCCTCCCTGATCCTGCAAAGTCTGCGGAAGGATCCTCGTATTCTTCGGATCAAGGAGAGGGACCATTACTGGCTGGCCACTCTCCTTGATCCACGGTACAAGGGTAAGGTTGCGGACCTTATGTTACCTTCGCAGAGGGAGCAGAGGATGAGACAACTCCGGGAGGCCTTGCAGAAAGGTCTGTGCAACGCGTTCCCAGAGACTGGGAGGTTACAAACTCCTGGTCCTGGACAACGAGTTGCTGAGGCTTCGGCCAGTCAAAGAAGCAGCGGTGGGGAAGGTGGCCGTCTGACCGATGCGTTCAGACAATTCTTTAGTCCGCAGCCCCAAAGTATGATCGGTTCCAGCAACCATCGCCAGCGTCTGATAAACATGGTGCAGGAATATCTAGGGGCAAGGTCAGACTTGGACACCTTCCCCACCGAAAATCCTCTGGCTTACTGGGTCTTGAGGATGGATCACTGGCCAGAGCTTGCACAGTATGCAATTGAGCTACTGGCCTGTCCTGCATCCAGCGTTCTTTCGGAACGCACATTCAGTGCTGCTGGAGGATTTGTCACGGATCACAGGGTGCGCCTGTCCACCGACTCGGTTGATCGACTGACTTTCATCAAGATGAACCAGTCTTGGATCACCACCAGCTACCACACACCTGATGCTGATATAACAGACTAATTGATTTTAACATGTCACATCCCTTCAAGACTGATGCTGATGCTGAGTGCCTGTGCTGTTATGTTGACTGGCTATCCTCCTCCTCCGAGTCCTCAATGATACGATTGATGATGATAGCTTGGAAGATCATTTTTGTTTATGGGTGCCGCCACCAGTGGCTAAGGCCCAATTTTTCAGCCCCTGTTTTACAGGGGTATGTAATTACAATTTTTTTAGCAATAATTTGCCATAGGGCTCATTGCTGTGCTCCAAGTACAGTATCTGTGAGGGGTTGGAGTGTTGTGGCACCAGTGCCTAAGGCCCAATTTTTCAGCCCCTGTTTAAAAGGGGCGTGTCATTACAATTTTTGAAGCAATACTTTGCAACAGGGCTCATTGCTGTGCTCCAAGTACAGTATCTGTGAGGGGTTGTAGTGTTGTGCCACCAGTGCCTAAGGCCCAATTTTTCAGCCCCTGTTTAAAAGGGGCGTGTCATTACAATTTTTGAAGCAATACTTTGCAACAGGGCTCATTGCTGTGCTCCAAGTACAGTATCTGTGAGGGGTTGTAGTGTTGTGCCACCAGTGCCTAAGGCCCAATTTTTCAGCCCCTGTTTAACTGGGGCGTGTCATTACAATTTTTGAAGCAATACTTTGCAACAGGGCTCATTGCTGTGCTCCAAGTACAGTATCTGTGAGGGGTTGTAGTGTTGTGCCACCAGTGCCTAAGGCCCAATTTTTCAGCCCCTGTTTAACAGGGGCGTGTCATTACAATTTTTGAAGCAATACTTTGCAACAGGGCTCATTGCTGTGCTCCAAGTACAGTATCTGTGAGGGGTTGTAGTGTTGTGCCACCAGTGCCTAAGGGCCAATTTTTCAGCCCCTGTTCAACAGGGGCATGCAATTACAATTCTTGATCTAATAATTCACAGCAGGGCCCATTGCTGCACCCACCAAGAGTAACTCTGAGGGCTTACAGTGTTGTGGCAACGCCACCACCACCACCACCACGAAAGGCCCAATTTTTCAGCCCCTGTTCAAAAGGGGCATGTAATTACAATTCTTGATCTAATAATTCACAGCAGGGCCCATTCCTGCACCCACCAAGAGTAACTCTGAGGGCTTACAGTGTTGTGGCAACACCACCACCACCACCACCACCACGAAAGGCCCAATTTTTCAGCCCCTGTTCAACAGGGGCATGCAATTACAATTCTTGATCTAATAATTCACAGCAGGGCCCATTGCTGCACCCACCAAGAGTAACTGTCAGGGCTTACAGTGTTGTGGCACCAGCACCACCATCAAAGGCCCAATTTTTACTACCACTGTTCAACAATTATATGTAATTAAAATTCCTGATATAATAGTTGACAGCAGGGCGTTCCAGCACCAACCAAGAGTAACTGTGAGTGCTTACAGTGTTGTGCCAACACCAACAACTAAGGGGCCTATTTCTGCAGAGTATATACGGCAGGTCCCTACTTTCAAACATCCAACTTACAAACGACTCCTACTTGCAAACGCAAGAAGACAACAGGAAGTGAGAGGAAATCTACCACTAGGAAGGAAAATTCTCTCCTGTAAGAATAAATATGGGAGAAAGGTGTCTCCTCTGTACTGATGCTTTATCAGCAATCCTTGTTTCAAGAAAAACACCACATTTCAAAAACAGTTGTCATTGGGACGGAAAGTGAGGTGAAATGTTCTGAACAGGGGCACAGACAGCAAAACAAATGTTACAGGGGTGATAACCCTTACCTATGTTTTCCAAAAAGTTTAAAAATAGATTTTTGGGCTGGAGCTACACTTCAACAATGTACCTGTTCAAAATTACAAACACATTCTACATAAGAACAAACCTACAGTCCCTGTCTTGTATGCACCGCCTGTATACGGCTGTTCAGAGTATATAGGGCCTTTTTTATTTTATGTGCGGGGTTCCCCTTAATATCCATACAAGACCCAAAGGGGCTGGTAATGGGCTGGGGTAGGGGGGGGGGGGATCATGGGGTAGCTATGCCATTTTTCTTAAAGATTTTCATCCATATTACCGGGACCAGACATTACATTAAAGCCGCAAGCAGTTTTAAATGGCTTTTTTTTCCTTTAGAAGTGTCATTTTGTGCAGGGACAGTTCTAAACACGGGAAACACGTGGCACTTCACAGGCATACTTTAGACACCCCCCAGGTACGATATTTAAAGGAATATTTGACTGTTTTTTTTTCACTTTATGCATCATTAAAATGACTGCTCCCGAAAAACGACCGTTTTTAAAACTTCTTTTTGCATTGATACATGTCCCCTGGTGCAGAACCCGGGTTCCCAAACCCTTTTTAGGACAATAACATGCATAATAGTTGTTATAATTAGCACTTTAGAATTTGAACGTTCGCATCCATTGTATTTAACAGGGTTCTAATGTTCGTACGAACTTTCGGTCCGTTCGCGGGTTCTGGTGCGAACCGAACCCGGGGGTGTTCGGCTCATCACTAGTCATTATAGATATGTGATATTAATCCCATCTATCCAAAAATGGTCAGGCCAGGTAAGTGTCATCTCCTGTCTCCGTTATCCAGGAAAGACAAATACAACCAATTCTGAAGCCTTTAAAACATGCCATATCTGCTAATGTTATTATTATTGGTTGTGTTCATATGAAATTAATTCTACTACAGGTTTAATGGCCCTTTAAGTGTTTGTTATTAGCCAATTATTCTAAACAACAGTCTAGAAATTTAATTAAATCCAGCTGTCCAACTGAGCTATCCAAGGTTAGAAAGCTCAAATGCAATCAATGTGCGCAGGTAAATCATTTAGCATAAATCGATTAAAACAACAGTAGTCTGTTTTATACGTGACACACATGAGGTCTTTTCCATTTAATAAATAGCTTCACCAAGACTCTGGGACTTTGTACTGAGGCCATAATGAGATTAAACCCTAACTATGGTTATTATCAACGTCACTAAATAAACTGTGTCTTTCCCTGTAACAGATGTGTAAAGCCTGGTACACACGTAAAGTTTTTTTCTTGTTCAACCCAGCAAGCTGAATGAAAAAAGAAATGAAAGATCGCTATACTAACACGTGCAATGTTAGTGCAGCGATCCCCCCTGTTGTGCCTTTGTGTTCTGACAGGGAGATTGCCCCCACCCCACCAAAACACACTGATCAGTGCGCTAATCGAATGCTGGCTTTCCAGCATGTCCCTTCGACAAATCCTGGTCGTTAGACCGGCTTCTATCAGAAAGACAGCTGTACACACTGACTGAATGTCGGCCGGTTCCTATTGAACCAGTGTTTCATCAGATTAGGCGACCCGTCAGATTTTTTTACGGAAGTGACGTTCCGTCGCCGCCATCTTGCTACACCCCGCACTCATCCACAATAAGGATACAGTGATAAGGCGGCAAGCTGACATCTTGTAAACTGAGCTTATATAGTCAAAATACTGTATTTAAAAATCTGTCTGACTGTTTAGATGCTGAATTTTAAAAGCAGCAGCAAGCCTCAAGATCAGGTTTGTTAATATGACAGAACACAACTGCTTTGAAAAATTAACATCAAAACAGTCTGACGGATTAAAAAATACTGAATTTCACTATATAAGCTGAGTTTACTGTCAAAAATAAGTGTGAAATGCAGAACTCTGGTGGGTGTAACAAGATGTCCGCTTGCCCCCTTCTCAATGTATCCTTACTGTGGACGAGTGCGGGGTGTAGCAAGATGGCGCCAACGGAGCGTCACTTCCGTTAAAGAAATCTGATGGGACGCCTAATCTGATGAAACACTGGCTGATACCGACCAATATTTGCCCCATGTGTACCCAAGTCTGAGCTCCAGGCCATTAACAATACAAAGTTGAAATACTAATAATGTATTGTAGCGACCCCTCTCTCCCCCTCTTGCTTTATCGGTTATGCGGCTGTTGTCTAGGGGTCCCTGGGAGGGAGAGATGAGATACACCACAGCGCATGTCCTCCATAGCTAAGAGGTGAAGGCCAGAAAATTGGGAACTGTGCAGGTGTCCTAGAGTCAAGTCCAGTACTTCGTTCCTGACTTCTTTGCTCCTGGTAACCAGAGTTCCACACAGTGAATAGGTCCAACTCAGTTTTATTCTTCTTTCCAAACAATAAACAGTTTCTTCTACTGAGTTATAATGGGGAATAGATTGAGGCACAATCCTTTACCTTCTGATGCTAACCACTGTGATATCACCAGTGGCGGATAGTCACTGCCACTGTCTATGTGAGGTAGAACGTGAATTTCCTTCGCTAGCACGGCCCCTGTCAGGGGAAGAAGATCCGTCCAAGGGAGAAGTGGAGGCCTCTCTGTCACCAGCGATGCTGCGCCGGACTCTCCAGAGAAGTTCCGCACACCAGTCCTCACGAACTCAGACACGGGCACCCAAGGAATTAGGGCCCCCCCTCAGATTCCTCCACCCTCGCCGAACTCAGTCGAAGGTACTGAGCCCCAGGCATCCACCATAGTACCTCACCCCAGGCTAAAGGTGCCTGGGATGGACTCCATCCTCACTCCGGCTAGATCAAGGGCGCCTAGGCCTGGAACACTGGAACGCCAGCAGCCAGGCTGAAGGTGCCTGTGTGCGGCCGCGTCCTCCAACTCTGAACCTGAACCTCGTGGTAAAGGCGTCCGCGCCTTTTATCCCCTCTCCCTTTGCGTCACAGCGGGTTCCCCGCCCCGCGGTACCAGCTCCAGGAAAGGACAAAAAGGTACAGTCTTGCAGTGTGAGTTCAGCCCCGGCCCAGGGCAACAGCGTCACCCATGGGCCGCAAGGAACCTCACACCACCAGAGTCCTCCAAGAACCCAAAAAAGTTCTCGGATACCCTAGCAATCTGTGCATCTGGGTTACACTACCACCCAGATGCCTCCCCTAAATTCAAGTACTCGCTACAGTATATTAACTGTTTTTCCTGTCAAAGTGTTTGTAAATCTGTACAGCCAGTCTTGTGATGCTAGATGTCCACTGGAATTGCATAAGACTTAAATTACTACTGCATTCGCAGTACAACTTGGTCAACACACCCTAGCCTGCTGATCATGCAAAGTAAAGTATACCTTTTGTAAAAAAAATAATAATAAAGACACATGATTTTGCAGGTTAAAAAATGTGCATTTATTATTTTTTTACATTTGAGCCTGCAGAGCATTGCACCTGCAATCAATGGATCACAGGTGCAATGTCAGCTTCCTGCAGACACTGCTGAGAGCTCTTTGCCCGTATCTTAGTGTAGCACTACCCCCATAAGGCTCCTTTCACACTTGTGTGACTTGTCCTGCGACTTGGGACTGCAAAGTCACGTGACAACAAGTCATACCCTATGATTTCCAATGAGTACCGTTCATTTCTGTACAACTTCAAGTCGCAGTGTCTTCAAAGTAGTCCCTGTACTACTTTGGTGAAACTTTGATGCGATTTGAGGTCCATAGACCGCAAGATTACACAGGCATTGCTTAAAGTCGCCTCTAAATCGCTGTAAAATCATGACAAAATCGTGAGACTTTCAGGTCGCACAAGTGTGGAAGAGGCCTAAAGGCCTGTACACATGATCCGAAAATCGTATGAAAAATACCGCTTTCGAATCGATCGTACGATAATCCGATCGTTAGTACAGAGCTTTCGAGAGCCGATCACGACAGTTCATCCGATATTATCCGATCGGACAAGCACTAAAATTATTCTCCAGATCGTACGATTTTTGTTTAATCACTACAGTTGACATCCAAAAAAACAATAGAAATACACTACAACACATGACATCACTTCCGATTTTTTATTCTGTCGTACGAGAATTTTCGTAACTTTAGTAAACTCTTCATGTTTGATATGCGACTAGCATGCAAAAAAAATGGACAATCTGTCGCCCGATTTACAGGGCATTAGGCTGGCCACACATTATACAATTTTCTTACTAAATTTATTTTATATTTACTAGGGTTGTCCCGATACCGATACTAGTATCGGTATCGGTACCGAGCATTAGCTTGAGTACTTGTACTCGGGCAAATGTTCCCGATGCCTGATCCGATACTTGTACAGTCAGCGGTGATCGTGTGTGATCGTGTGTGGGGGTGTTAGCACCAATCACCGCTGTATAGATTTAAAAGTTTGACAGCTGTTTCTCCGCTTCTCTCTCCCCCCGCGCGGCTTTCAGTTGCTTTAAAATCAGCGGTGATCGGTGCTTGTAACTCCCCCACACACGATCACCGCTGATCAGGCGCGGGCTAGCAAGGGGGGAAGGGGGGAGATTTCCCCCCAGGCCGCCTACCTTATCATTAGAACGGCCGCAGCGCTGTCTGTTACTTTAACTTTTTTTTTTTTCGGCAGTGACAAGTCTCCTCTCTGCCTGACAGCAGCTGGATGAGCAGAGCAGAGCAGTGTATCAAAACTCCTTCCCACCTTCTCAGTCCGTTCTGTACACACACGAGGAGGGGGAGGAGGGGGGAGAAGGGACACTCTGAATCTCAGGTCTGCACTCTGCACTAAACTTTTTATTATGCTCTGTACTGTAGATGGAGGAGGGGGAGAGTGTCTGGAAAGGAGGACAAGGTAGATGTCATATGAGTGATTGAGGGGTTAGGAGGATGTGCTGGGAGGGGGAAGTCAATGCTAGAACTTCAGTATGGATTACATTTGAAATCTGGCAACCCCTCTCTTCCTTCCCAAAACACCCCTCCAGCACATATCCTACCCCCTACCCATCCCCCTTGCACTGGCTCTTTTCTCTCACAAAGCGCCCTCCCCCCCAGAACATATCTGACCCCCCAAGCACATATGGGCACAGTGGCTGCATTTGATGTGGACAGTGGCTGCATTTGATGGGGCACAGTGGCTGCATTTGATGGGGCACAGTGGCTGCATTTGATGGGGACAGTGGCTGCATTTGATGGGCACAGTGGCTGCATTTGATGGGGCACGGTGGCTGCACTTGATGGGGACAGTGGCTGCATTTGATGGGGACAGTGGCTGCATTTGATGGGGCACCGTGGCTGCATTTGATGGGGCACAGTGGCTGCATTTGATGGGGCACAGTGGCTGCATTTGATGGGCACAGTGGCTGCATTTGATGGGCACAGTTGCTGCGTTTGATGGGGCACAGTGGCTGCGTTTGATGGGGCACAGTGGCTGCGTTTGATGGGGCACAGTGGCTGCGTTTGATGGGGCACAGTGGCTGCATTTGATGGGGACAGTGGCTGCATTTGATGGCACGGTGGCTGCATTTGATGGGGACGGTGGCTGCATTTTATGGGCACAGTGGCTGCGTTTGATAGCACGGTGGCTGCATTTGATGTGGACAGTGGCTGCGTTTGATGGCACGATGGCTGCGTTTGATGGGGACAGTGGCTGCATTTGATGGGGACAGTGGCTGCATTTGATGGGGACAGTGGCTGCATTTGATGGGGACAGTGGCTGCATTTGATGGGGACAGTGGCTGCATTTGATGGGTACAGTGGCTGCATTTGATGGGCACAGTGACTGCATTTGATGGGCACAGTGGCTGCATTTGATGGGCACAGTGGCTGCATTTGATGGGGCACAGTGGCTGCATTTGATGGGGCACAGTGGCTACATTTGATGGGGCACAGTGGCTGCATTTGATGGGGCACAGTGGCTGCATTTGATGGGCACAGTGGCTGCATTTGATGGGCACAGTGGCTGCATTTGATGGGCACAGTGGCTGCATTTGATGGGGCACAGTGGCTGCATTTGATGTTTCTTTTTTTTTCAGAATCAGTTTGTTTGCGCCCCCCCCAAACAAATTTGATCACCGACCGCCACTGCCCGCCAGCACATATCTATCTCTCCCCACCCCCCTGCTAGCACTAGCCCTCTCCCCAGGACATATCTGACCCCTGCATTCCATGCAGAACACTCGCAATTCAGCCACGTGAACTGTTTGCTGCGGCGAGCTATGCACCACATTACTACTCTCTTTCAGGCCACCAAAAGTGTCCCAGGTCTTTTACAATCTTATAGGGTATACCCCCCCCAAAAACAAATGCCGCTGCTAAAGTGTCGGGTTTTGCTTGAAGAAAAGGTGGAAACCCTAGCAGGTCTGGGTTAAACAGTACTAAAAGGCGGTCGCTGACTGACTGGCTGGCCTGCGCTGCACTCTAGGAGTTGTAGTCTTGCCGCACTGAAGTTCCTGGCAGTGGGAGCAAACTACAACTCCCACCTCCCAGGAGTCTCAGAGGCAACCAGCACGTCACACATGACCTGAGCGGTTGTGGGCTGGGACCAGGTGTTCTGTCATATTCTCCAACTCGTCAGATTCTCCAACAGAGTCTCCGGAGTGGCAGAGAAGACATGACGGAGATTCATCACCCCCTCCTCCGAAGAGGCTGTGCAAGCAAAGTACCTAGCTGTAACACATACCCAGACCCTGACACGCCCCCAGCTGACCCCTCGCATCCCATGGGCACTGATCAGGCTGTACTGATGATGGCACTGTCTGCATGGGTGAGGTGGCACTGATCAGGCTGCACAGATTATGGGCACTCTCTGCACTGGTGAGGCTGCACTGATGGGCACTCTCTGCACTGGTGAGGCTGCACTGATGGGCACTATCTGCACTGGTGAGGCTGCACGGGTGGGCACTGATGAGGCTGCACTGATGGGCACTGATCAGGCTGCACTGATCAGGCTGCACTGGTGAGGCGGCACTGATCAGGCTGCACTGATGAGGCTACATTGATGGGCACCAATGATGGTAAGTTTAACCACTTCAGCCACGTAAGGATTTACCCGCTTCCTGACCAGGCCATTTTTTGCGATACTGCACTGCATTTCTTTAATTGACAATTGATGTGAGATGTTGTACCCAAACATAATTGACATCCATTTTTTCCCACACATGGAGCTCTCTTTTATTGGTATTTGGTCACGGTTTTTAATTTTTGCGCTATAAACAAAAAAAGAGTGAAATTTTGAAAAAAAAAAACAATATTTTTTAATTTTTGCTATATTAAATATCCCCCCAAAAAATATATTTCTTCATCAGTCTAGACCAATATGTATTTTTTAACTTATTTTTGGTAAAAAAAAAAAATCGCAATAATTGTGCATTGATTGGTCTGCGCAAAAGTTAGTGTCTACAAAATAGGGAATAGATTTATGACATTTTTATTTTTTTCTAGTAATGGCAGTGATCAGCAATTTTTAGCAGGACTGCGACATTGCGGCGGACAGATTGGAAACTTGACACTTTTTTGGGACCATTGACATTTATACAGCGATCAGAGCTAAAAATACCCACTGATTTTTGTATAAATGTCACTGGCAGGGAAGAGGTTAAAGTGGTTGTAAACCCCGCTTTTTTTTTTTAAACAACCTGCAAAACAAAGACATAATGAGCTAGTATGCATAGCATACTAGCTCATTATGAATCACTCACCTGAGATCGAAGCCCCTGCAGCGGTGCTCGGACACCTCTGTCGCGATGCCATCTTGCTCCCCTCTGCCTTCCGTGTATCGCCGCTCCGGCGCTGTTATTGGCCCAGGAGCGGCGATGACGTCACACGCATGTGCGCTCAGGCCGGCTAACTCCATTCAGAAATCCGGCTACTAAGCCGGCCCGCTAGTGCGCATGCGCGTGACGTCAGCGGCACTGGTTTTAAATGCAAATATCTCCTTAACCGTGTAGGTTAAGGAGTTATTTCATGCACCTACAGGTAAGCCTTAATCTAGGCTTACCTGTAGGTGCATGTTGTGTAAGTGAGTTTACAACCACTTTAACACTAGGGGGCGATCAAGCGGTTAAGTGTTCCATAGGGAGGTGTTTCTAACTGGGGGGGGTGTAGTGACTGGGAGTAGAGAGATCGATGTTCCTGATCACTAGGAACAGCAGATCTCTCTCTAACTCCCCTGTCAGAACAGGGATGTCTGTTTACATTGACAGATCCCCCTTCTGTCTCTCTCAGGAGCAATCGCGGGTCACCGGCAGATATTGCGGCCGCTGGCCACACGCATCGGCTCCAGCGTCACGCTGTGTGCGCCGGGGAGCCAACCTGCTGCCGTATAACGACGATGGCTGATCACCAAGGTGTTAATGGGCCACTTGACTGGACTTGCCCCCCTGGCCTAAAGCTGCCAGCCCTCCCCTGATTCCATGCAGAACACTCGCAATTCAGCCACGTGAACTGTTTGCTGCGGCGAGCTATGCACCACATTACTACTCTCTTTCAGGCCACCAAAAGTGTCCCAGGTCTTTTACAATCTTATAGGGTATACCCCCCCCCCCCAAAAAACAAATGCCGCTGCTAAAGTGTCGGGTTTTGCTTGAAGAAAAGGTGGAAACCCTAGCAGGTCTGGGTTAAACAGTACTAAAAGGCGGTCGCTGACTGACTGGCTGGCCTGCGCTGCACTCTAGGAGTTGTAGTCTTGCCGCACTGAAGTTCCTGGCAGTGGGAGCAAACTACAACTCCCACCTCCCAGGAGTCTCAGAGGCAACCAGCACGTCACACATGACCTGAGCGGTTGTGGGCTGGGACCAGGTGTTCTGTCATATTCTCCAACTCGTCAGATTCTCCAACAGAGTCTCCGGAGTGGCAGAGAAGACATGACGGAGATTCATCATCCCCTCCTCCGAAGAGGCTGTGCAAGCAAAGTACCTAGCTGTAACACATACCCAGACCCTGACACGCCCCCAGCTGACCCCTCGCATCCCATGGGCACTGATCAGGCTGTACTGATGATGGCACTGTCTGCATGGGTGAGGTGGCACTGATCAGGCTGCACAGATTATGGGCACTCTCTGCACTGGTGAGGCTGCACTGATGGGCACTCTCTGCACTGGTGAGGCTGCACTGATGGGCACTATCTGCACTGGTGAGGCTGCACGGGTGGGCACTGATGGGCACTGATCAGGCTGCACTGATCAGGCTGCACTGGTGAGGCGGCACTGATCAGGCTGCACTGATGAGGCTACATTGATGGGCACCAATGATGGTAAGTTTAACCACTTCAGCCACGTAAGGATTTACCCGCTTCCTGACCAGGCCATTTTTTGCGATACTGCACTGCATTTCTTTAATTGACAATTGATGTGAGATGTTGTACCCAAACATAATTGACATCCATTTTTTCCCACACATGGAGCTCTCTTTTATTGGTATTTGGTCACGGTTTTTAATTTTTGCGCTATAAACAAAAAAAGAGTGAAATTTTGAAAAAAAAAAACAATATTTTTTAATTTTTGCTATATTAAATATCCCCCCAAAAAATATATTTCTTCATCAGTCTAGACCAATATGTATTTTTTAACTTATTTTTGGTAAAAAAAAAAAATCGCAATAATTGTGCATTGATTGGTCTGCGCAAAAGTTAGTGTCTACAAAATAGGGAATAGATTTATGACATTTTTATTTTTTTCTAGTAATGGCAGTGATCAGCAATTTTTAGCAGGACTGCGACATTGCGGCGGACAGATTGGAAACTTGACACTTTTTTGGGACCATTGACATTTATACAGCGATCAGAGCTAAAAATACCCACTGATTTTTGTATAAATGTCACTGGCAGGGAAGAGGTTAAAGTGGTTGTAAACCCCGCTTTTTTTTTTTAAACAACCTGCAAAACAAAGACATAATGAGCTAGTATGCATAGCATACTAGCTCATTATGAATCACTCACCTGAGATCGAAGCCCCTGCAGCGGTGCTCGGACACCTCTGTCGCGATGCCATCTTGCTCCCCTCTGCCTTCCGTGTATCGCCGCTCCGGCGCTGTTATTGGCCCAGGAGCGGCGATGACGTCATACGCATGTGCGCTCAGGCCGGCTAACTCCATTCAGAAATCCGGCTACTAAGCCGGCCCGCTAGTGCGCATGCGCGTGACGTCAGCGGCACTGGTTTTAAATGCAAATATCTCCTTAACCGTGTAGGTTAAGGAGTTATTTCATGCACCTACAGGTAAGCCTTAATCTAGGCTTACCTGTAGGTGCATGTTGTGTAAGTGAGTTTACAACCACTTTAACACTAGGGGGCGATCAAGCGGTTAAGTGTTCCATAGGGAGGTGTTTCTAACTGGGGGGGGTGTAGTGACTGGGAGTAGAGAGATCGATGTTCCTGATCACTAGGAACAGCAGATCTCTCTCTAACTCCCCTGTCAGAACAGGGATGTCTGTTTACATTGACAGATCCCCCTTCTGTCTCTCTCAGGTGCAATCGCGGGTCACCGGCAGATATTGCGGCCGCTGGCCACACGCATCGGCTCCAGCGTCACGCTGTGTGCGCCGGGGAGCCAACCTGCTGCCGTATAACGACGATGGCTGATCACCAAGGTGTTAATGGGCCACTTGACTGGACTTGCCCCCCTGGCCTAAAGCTGCCAGCCCTCCCCTGCCGCTGATTGTCCCCATATCCTCCTCCAGCCCCCTCCATTTTGCTGCTGTCTCCCTCCCTTCATGTCCCCCTCCATGCTGCTCTCTCCCTCCGTGTCCACCTCCATGGCGGCGTTCCCCTCCATGCCGCCATTCCCCTTCATGCCGCCGTTCCCCTTCATGCCGCCGTCCCCCTCCGTGGCCCCCTCCATGCTGCCGTTCCCCTCTATGCTGCCGCCCCCCTCTGTGTCCCCCTCCACCCCCTCGATCTGTCAGGATGGAGAGCGGAGGTAGGAGCTGGTAAATCCGGCTCCTTACTTGTCGGAATGTACAGAGTCAGTGATCACTGACTCTGTCCATTCACATAACTGAAACATCATAAACTGTGTTTACAATGTTTCAGTTTATGAATGGAGAGGAGCCGCTGTCTTCTCTCCATTAATTTTCAGCGCAGCTGAGGCTGCTGAGAAAGGGACTGGGGAATCTGTGTCCCTAGTCCCTTTCCCTGTCTCAAAGGGGAGATGTCAGAGGTCTGTTAAGATCCCTGATATCTCACCAAAGCCCCCCAACAGGGCTGATAAAAAATAAATAAATAAAAAAAAATTATTGTAAAAAATAATAAATAAAAGAAAACACACACACACTGACACTGTACACCCCCCACCCCCTTAAAAAAATATAGCATTGTAAATAAATAAATAAATAAATAAAAAAAATTGTAAAAAAAAAAAAAAATTGTAAAAAAAAAAATACTGACACATGTGCCACTGTCACATGAGATTAAAAAAAAGTATCGGTATTCGGTATCGCCGAGCACTTGAAAAAAAGTATCGGTACTTGTACTCGGTCTTAAAAAGGTGGTATCGGGACAACCCTAATTGTAGCAAAATACTGAAACTGAGAATATGGTGGGGATCACTTCAAAGGGGATAGTAAATATTAATTCCAGGAAATGTAGAGACAGAATGTCTACTGATGTCTGAATAAGTAAATTGGGATAATTGGGGTCTGAGGTAGCTTTCCATTCATCTATTGTCAGTGTGTTAATTACCCTATTATCTGCTGCGGGATGTAATTACACTCCTAGTAATGTGTCTGGCACGGTTTCATTGTTATGGGTAAATATGTGGAGACAAATGTCTCACGCATACCAAGTGTGTTAGAAATAGTTCCAGGTAATTAAATCACTGTCATCTGTTAGTTTCTGAAGGGAATGCCCCTGGAAAATGAGTTAAGAAACCCCTTGCATGGGAATTGATATAAAAAAGCCAGCTGTGGCTAAATAAAGTGTTGATTTACTCCCAGAACTGTGTGTCGTCCAGTTACTGGGATAAGTTAGAACTTCCTCAGCTTCAAGGATTTCCCAGCGGACTTTGGAGTTCCGCAACACCTAATATTTACCTTCAACTATGTAGTGCAAGGGCTTGCCTGATTGCATACAATTTGAAAGTGTTTAGGTGTGACTTCTGTGAGGGGGTTAACTCGGTAGCGGGTGTGTGTGACCCCCTGGTTGGGCTCCCCACACAAAAACAGGGCCAGCAGACGGAGGTTGTGGTTTTCAAAATCAAAAGGTGCGGTTTATTTCTCTATGTACAGTGACAAAAACACAGCAAAGCCAAAAAGAAACATAAACAAAATAAATCCTGGTCAGTTTGACCTCTGACTAAACATGCAGGTTTCCTAAACTAACAACTGGGATCAGCCTGGTGCTGTCCTAGTCCCTAAGTCCCTGGTTTAGTAAAAGTCCAAACAAATAGCCACACAGGCTTTGCCTCACCGCACAGGGGTTCACTCTCCCTAGACAGTCCACACAGGTCTGGTTCCAGGCATGAGCTAACATCTAATGAAGCTGGGAGTTCTTATAGAGGCCTAAATGAGCTGACAAGCTTCAGCTGGTCTCATCAACTCCCTGTCTCACGACGCCCAGCACTCTCCCTAGAGGTGTGAGTCATTCATGAGCCCACTAGCCTCAGCTGGGCTTCATCAACTCCCTAGTTGTATAAGTCGGCATAAAGCCTGAATCTGGGAGAAATATATCTACCCCCCTGGATGCAACCAGGTGACTTTACCTTCCTGCTGTCACATACCCCCCCCTCTTGTTTTAACCTTGGGGTTGGAACACCAGCAATCAGGCATTCATGTACTCGAGACAAAGCATCCACATTCCCCATTTGAACGCCAGGGCGATGCTTTACTGTGAAGTTGAATTCCTGTAGGGCCAGGAACCACCTATTCACTCTTCTATTTGTCTCCTTGTTTTGAGCCATCCACTTTAACGGAGCGTGATCCGTAACCATGTCAAAGTGCCTACCTAGCAGATAGTACCGAAGGGAATCTAGAGCCCACTTCACCGCTAAACACTCCTTTTCAACCGTGGCGTAATTTACCTCATGGGACTTCAACTTCCTGCTGAGGTAAATGACTGGGTGCTCTTCCCCGTTCCAGACCTGGGACAATACTGCTCCTAACCCCACATCTGACGCATCACTTTGTACGACAAAGTCTTTAGAGAAGTCGGGTGAGTACAACACTGGCTGGCTACATAAGGCTTGTTTCAAGAATTGGAATGCTGCCTCAGCCTCGGGGGTCCATTTAATCATGACCGACCCTTTCCCTTTCGTCAGGTTGGTTAGGGGCACAGCCTTAGAAGCAAAGTGGGGAATGAAGCGCCGATAATAACCCGCGATTCCCAGAAAGGCTCGTACCTGCTTCTTGCTGTTGGGACGTGGCCAACTCTGGATGGCCTCGACTTTGTTGAGTTGGGGTTTTATTACTCCCCTCCCAATGGTGTACCCAAGATATTTGGCCTCCTCCTGCCCAATGGTACACTTCTTGGGGCTAGCCGTAAACCCCGCTTCCCGAACAGAGTCCAGGACTGCTTGCACTTTTGGCAGATGTGAGGCCCAATCTGTGCTATGGACAATTACGTCATCCAGGTAAGCCGCAGCATACTTCCGATGGGGCCTCAGCATCTGGTCCATTTTCCGCTGGAATGTGGCCGGCGCATTCTGTAACCCGAACGGCATTCTCTTATATTGGAACGCCCCGTCTGGGGTTACAAATGCGGTTTTCTCTTTGGCCGACTTGGCCAGGGGGATTTGCCAATACCCTTTTGTGAGGTCAAGAGTCGTCATGTATCGGGCTGTTCCCAGCCGGTCGATCAACTCATCTATACGTGGCATGGGGTAGGTGTCAAATTTTGTAACTTTGTTCAACTGACGAAAATCGTTACAAAATCGCCAGCTCCCATCCGGTTTAGGCACCAACACGATGGGACTAGACCAATCACTTTGGGACTCCTCTATCACCCCTAAGTTCAGCATTTTCTGTACTTCCTCCCGTATTGCCTCCCGTCGGGCCTCTGGGATCCGATAGGGTTTTAACTTCACCCTTTCACCGGGCGGGGTAATGATGTCATGCTCTACCCCAGATGTTTGTCCCGGCAGCTCAGAGAATACCTCCTTGTTGCGAAGCACAAACTCCTTAACCTCCTGTTGTTGGGGTTGTGACAAGGTGGCTGCTATTCCAACCTCAGGAATCACGCAACCAGTTTGAGCTGGTGACCAAGTGTCTGCGACTAGGGACTCTCTATCCCTCCAGGCTTTCAACAGATTAACGTGATAGATCTGTTCGGGCTTTCGCCTTCCTGGTTGTCTGACCTTGTAATTCACTTCGCTCACTTTTTCCATTATCTCGTAGGGGCCTTGCCATTTGGCAAGGAATTTACTTTCAACCGTAGGGACAAGTACCAGTATCCTATCCCCCGGGGAAAAGGTACGGGTCTTGGCTCCACGGTTGTACACTCTCTGCTGTGCTAACTGCGCTTGGGCCAAATGTTCCTTCACGATGGGCATTACCTGTGCAATTCGGTCTTGCATCAGGGCGACATGCTCAATCACACTCCTGTGGGGAGAACTCTCACTTTCCCAAGTTTCCTTGGCAATATCCAACAGCCCTCTTGGGTGTCTCCCATACAGTAACTCAAAGGGGGAGAATCCCGTAGAGGATTGGGGCACCTCCCTAATAGCAAACATCAAATAAGGAAGTAGACAGTCCCAATCCTTTCCATCTCTATCCACCACTTTCTTCAACATTTGTTTTAGGGTTTTGTTGAATCTTTCAACCAGCCCATCGGTTTGGGGGTGATACACAGATGTACGCAATTGCGTCACTTTGAGCAATTTACACAGCTCTTTCATAACCCGGGACATAAAGGGTGTACCTTGGTCCGTAAGCAGTTCTTTACAAATACCCACCCGGCTAAAAACAAGAGATAGCTCTTTGGCTATGGTTTTGGCCGAGGTATTTCTGAGAGGGATCGCTTCTGGATAACGGGTGGCATAGTCCATTATAACCAATATGTACTGGTGCCCCCTAGCGGACTTGATTATAGGACCTACCAAATCCATTGCGATTCTCTCAAACGGGACCTCAATGATGGGTAGAGGGACCAGCGGGCTACGGAAATGTGGCATCGGGGCCGACCTCTGACACACAGGGCAGGAGGAACAATAATTTTCAATGTCCTTCATCACCCCAGGCCAATAGAATCTCTGTGATACCCTCTCTCGGGTTTTCTCTGTCCCCAGATGACCTCCAAGAATGTGCCCATGGGCCAACTCCAACACCAACTTCCTGTAAGGTTTGGGCACCACCAGCTGCTCAACGGTTTCTTCTGCCCTTTTTGCCACCCGATACAGTAGGTCCTTCTCTATGCTGAAGTATGGGTAAGTGCAGGTATTATCTGGGTTCACTAACTCGCCATCTATTTCCACTACGTTTTCCCGTGCCTTTATTAGGGCGGGGTCTTTTAACTGTTCTGTGGCAAAATTTTCCCTGTGAAACTCCAGATCAGAAAACTCCACAGACGGTAGGTTTTCGTCTGAGGAGGTGGGCTCCTCTCCAGTTTCTTGAGTCTCCCCTGCAAATACTGACAAGGGAAATTCTGGAGAGTCCTCACCACTCTCAGAGGAGTTCTGGCTATCACATTCCTGGTACATAGGGGCACCAGTGGGGGGCTCAGGATCATCCCACAGTTCCCAGAACTTCGGAAAATCCCTTCCCACAATGGCATCATGCGGTAATTGAGATACTAACCCCACTGGATGAGAGAGGGTACCTTTGGGGGTCTCGAAACACACTGTAGTCACTGGATACTCTCGGGTGTCCCCATGCACACAAATAACAGCTACCTTGCTATTCCCAGAGACCTCTGTTTTAACTAATTCAGCCTTTATCAGGGTCACAAGGCTACCTGAATCCAGTAATACCACAACATTTCTACCATTAATACACATTTTGCATAAATGTTTCTCAGTTCCCCGAATGGCAGTGCATGCGACTGTCGCACACAGCGACTGACGTCTGTCCATCAGAAAGTCACATTGCATGGGTTCCTCCACAACCGGGCAATTTGCTGCAATATGTCCCGCTTGCCGGCAGCGGTAGCAAACAATCCATTTGGCTGCCTCTTGAGCCCCTGACTTCCCAGGCTGTTCTCGCCAAACTTTGGGTAGAGCTCCCACCCTCTCACTCTCTCCACCCTCACCCCTTGGAATCCTCTTATCCGCCCCTGGGGATGGTCTGGTCTTAGGGTGGGAAGTCCGAGAGTCTCTGGAAGAGGCCGTCAGGTTCTCTGTAGCCAAGTATTTCTCTACACGATCCACAAGACCACCGGCCGTCTCTGGGTCTCCATGGCTTACCCACTTTTGGATGGCAGTAGGAAGAGCTCTCAAAAACCGATCCATTACAACACGTTCCACAATCTCTGGTGCGGACAAAGTCTCTGGCTGTAGCCACTTCCTGCTCAGGTGAATGAGATCATACATTTGAGACCTGGGGGGTTTTCCAAGCTGGAAAGTCCAGTTATGCACAGGCTGAGCCCGGACAGCCAGGGTGACACCCAGCCTTGCCAATATTTCAGCTTTTAGCATCACATAGTCTTTTGCTTGGTCAGGCTCTAGGTCATAGTAAGCCTTCTGCGATTCACCAGTTAACAGAGGAGCCACCAGTCCAGCCCACTGCTCCTCAGGCCACTTTTCTCTTTCAGCAGTCCTTTCAAATGTGGTCAAAAATACCTCTGGATCATCCTCTCCAGTCATTTTTGTCAATAAACGACTCACCCCAAAGGACGCGGTATTAGTGGGACGGCTTTCCTCACTGGTCTGCGGACGTTGCTGCATTACTGCTTCCATTTGTTGTAGTCTCTGCTCTTGCTTCTGTAACAGGTCTATGAAGCGGGCCTCAGATTGCTGCTGGGCTTGTTGATGAGCTTGCTGCTGGGCTGCAAGGCTCCTTTGCAAACCTGCATTTGTCTGCTGTTGATTGGCATTTGCTAGAGCCAGCTGTTTCAGTATCTCCTCCATGCTGGCTTAAAAAAAAACTGCCACTGGTTCTCCACCAACTGTGAGGGGGTTAACTCGGTAGCGGGTGTGTGTGACCCCCTGGTTGGGCTCCCCACACAAAAACAGGGCCAGCAGACGGAGGTTGTGGTTTTCAAAATCAAAAGGTGCGGTTTATTTCTCTATGTACAGTGACAAAAACACAGCAAAGCCAAAAAGAAACATAAACAAAATAAATCCTGGTCAGTTTGACCTCTGACTAAACATGCAGGTTTCCTAAACTAACAACTGGGATCAGCCTGGTGCTGTCCTAGTCCCTAAGTCCCTGGTTTAGTAAAAGTCCAAACAAATAGCCACACAGGCTTTGCCTCACCGCACAGGGGTTCACTCTCCCTAGACAGTCCACACAGGTCTGGTTCCAGGCATGAGCTAACATCTAATGAAGCTGGGAGTTCTTATAGAGGCCTAAATGAGCTGACAAGCTTCAGCTGGTCTCATCAACTCCCTGTCTCACGACGCCCAGCACTCTCCCTAGAGGTATGAGTCATTCATGAGCCCACTAGCCTCAGCTGGGCTTCATCAACTCCCTAGTTGTATAAGTCGGCATAAAGCCTGAATCTGGGAGAAATATATCTACCCCCCTGGATGCAACCAGGTGACTTTACCTTCCTGCTGTCACACTTCATATTATATGGTTTTGGTAAATCTAAGGGAAAATTGTACAAGAAAATTGTATAATGTATGGCCAGCCTAAGAACTGCTGATGTCCGGGTCCTCACTGCTGCACAGCCAGTCACGCAGCATTTCCTTTATTCACTCAAATGCAGTAAGCAGTCCTTGGCTTGTTTTTTTTTCTGTTGTTTTATTAGGGGATGAATGATAACTTGGATGGGGTAGGGAATTAGTGCCGGTTCATACTACAGCGACTTGGGATCCGACTTGTCAGACCTCAAGTTGCCCCAAGTCGCTGGACATAAGAAATTCCATTGAAGTGAATGAGAGCTGTCTTATTGTACACTACTGAAGTTGCTCCGACTTCAGAAAAGGTTCCTGTACTACTTCAAGGTGACTTCTAGGCAACTTGTACCCATAGATTTCAATGGAAGTTGCCTCCCAAGTCAGATCTCCATCTTAACTGAAGCAACTTTACAGGAAAAGAAAATAGTTTACCCAGGCAAACCCATCCCTCCCACAGAGCTGATTATTCTGTGATTGGCCAGAGCCAAAGTCGCCTGTCCTGGAGGCAACTTAAGTCTCGTTGTAAGTTGCTCACAGTCACGCTGAAGTCGCCTCCAAATCGCCTTGCAAAGTCGCGCTGTAAGTCGGGTTGCCCCTGTGTGAACCGGCACTTATGGGATGCCCAACTTGAAAATGTCCAGAACACAGAACAAAAAGGGAACAACTTCCTCTCTATTTACAAAGAAATCCTCTTCTTCCATCCTCCTGCACAAACTTGGTTCATTGTAGCACCTGCTGATCACCCTGGATGGAATTAACACTCTTTTGTCAATTCAGCAGCAGCCCATTTCAGGCTAAGAACATCCCATCCCTTTGTGGATAAGTTAGCACATTGTGGAGTGAACAGCATCTCCTTCTGCCTCCCTGTAGACACAGAGCCCAGTTCTTCCACTGCAGAAGATAACCAGCCCCCCTGGCTGCTTGCTTCCCCAAGTCCTCCTGACTGCCACACACACACATGGAGAAAATTAGATGAAGGTCCTCAAGAAAGCACTGTTATAACTGGCAGTCTCTCCCCTTGTCTTGTCCCTGCACTGTGCTGATCTACTCACTGTCTCTGCTTGCTCTCTCCTTCTGCCTCTCCGGCATAAATCCCTCCAACTGCCTCCTGTGGTGGGACCTCCCTGGCAGGGGTCCCTCAAGGGCCACCAACCGACAGCCTATTCTCAGCACTGCTTCTCCATCTTCTACCCAACTCCCCTGCCGGCATGGCCCATGTCTATCTATGGGCTTCTCAGTCCCCTGCCAGGCCCAGTCCTGGGGATTGGCTGAGGGCCCATAAATATTCAAGGCAACCCCTCCTAGCCTCCACCCACTATCTTATAGAATATTCTCCAACATTCTGGAAATAGGGGGAGGCACCAGAGAGCTGCTAGGATGAGTCATTCAGCCCTGGCCTCCAATAACCCTGACCCAGATTTAGTGACTTAGGTTTATCCCTGGGCCAGGCAAATGCTTTTACCTACTCTCACTTTTAGTAGCACACACTAGAGGGTGCTACACCAGTATGAGCAGACAGTATTTCAACTATAGGAACTGTTAGTGAACTACCAGGGTGCTGATCAGCATGCTGGTTGTTCATTGAAAAGTCTTTCAGTTGCAGACAGGACTTGTAGATTTTTAATTCAGATTCCTCTGAAGACGTCCTGTGTGACACAATGCATTTGTGTGGGGCTTGGTCATGACTTAATTACAAACACTGGCCTGAGCAGTGTGCTGTTATACTGCTCGCTATTATATGTTTGCAAGTACCTTTTTTTTTTTAGAAAAGAAGTATGGACTTACAAGAATACAAACATTTATACTCACCTAGGTGGATGCAGCATCGATCCAATGCTGCATCTGTCCCCTGTTGCCTCTGCAGTGAGAACTGAGTGATCAAATACTGCTGATCGTTCATTTCTCCCCCTCCGCTCTGAGCAGAGAGTCTTGACTATCAGTCACTGGCTCTTTGCTCTGTCCCTCCTGGGCTGTGGAGGGGGCTGAAGGGGCTGGATCAGGCCCTCGGCAGATTGCTGAGAGGCTAAGCCAGGTGCTGGTCCAGGCATCTCTGGATCCTGACCATATTACAGGAGGCTGAAGCCCTCTGTTGGCTGAGCTCACAGAGCCAGTCCAGGCGCTGGCAAGATGGGGACAATGAAGTTGGGATCCGGCCACATACCTGGACCAGCATCCAGCTCAGCCTCTCAGCGAGAGTCTGAGCCGGCCACTCCTGCCCCTCCACACCCCAGCACTCCAGTGAGTGCAGGGGGGAAGAGCTGCTGAATGACAGTCAGCAGCTCTCTGCTCGGGGAGCTGTGAGAACTGAGCAATCGGCAGTGTTCGATTGCTCGGTTCTCAGTGTTAGAGGCAACGGAGGACAGATGCAGCATTGGATCGATGCTGCAACCACCTAGGTAAGTTTAATAAAAAAAAAAAAAAAAAAAAACATTCTTCTCTTTTAATTTTTCGGAAATCTGCAAGTTTTCAATATAAAAAGCAGGCTGTAACTACAGTTACCATATATGTCAGTGTGGCCATTTTAACCGAGGACAGCTGAAGCCAGTGCCCTCAGTTTTCTGGGGTATCTATGCCACTTCTCCACCCTCTGCAATGGGAATTTGCAGTTCAACGGTACAGCAGTACACAGCGAGTCCGCCGCATACGGTACAGCAGTACACAGCGAGTCCGCCACATGCACTGCATGTGCAGTACACAGCGAGTCCACGCATGCGCAGTACACATCGTTATCCGCGCTTGCACACTAAACATTGTCTCCATCCATACTCTGCCCATCTCTGCCTGTCCCCCGCCCTCCTCCAGCTCTTCTCCGCCCTCTTTTAATGCTTCTCCGCCCTTCTGTGCCTCCTCCAGCTCTTCTCCACCCTCCTCTAGCTCCCCTCCACCCTCTTACAGCTCCCCTCACAATAAAAATAAAACAAAAAAAGACGGTAGATGACTCCTGGTATTTCTGACAAAAATATCCAAAAGGGTCAACAGGAGTAGAGTTTTGACTTCATTCACCTAGGTGGGGGAAGCAGGAAGTGGAAAGGAACTATGCAAAAAAAAAAATATATAGGTATTTAGAGCTGAAAATGTTTAATTTTTTTTTATCCATTGTTATTTAAGGAGGGGAAGAGAATGCTAATACAAAGAAGTTGAAAAAGAGAGCGAAGATCTGCTGTAACTTACACTTTAACCCCTTCATGCCGACATAACACATATATGCAGCCTCAGAGAAGCGGGCTTTTTTCTGTGGGGCCACATATATGCATAGCTCCCTTTGTGCTGGCAGTGCACAGCACGCTCCCAGCACAGAGACCCGTGATTGTCGGTTTCAGGTCACCTAATTACTGTGATAGCCTTTGATTGGCTATCACAGTGATCAGTCACTGTGAGCCTGCCCCTGTGTTTATTTCCTCTTCTGAATGAAGAGAAAGATTCATGTTATCTTCCTCTTTTTGCAGGAGAGGAAATGTAAATTAACCAAAGTGTGTAAAAAAAAAAAAAAAAAAATTATAAAAATTCAAACTAAAGAATAAAAATAAAGAAAAAAAATAAAGAAGGGGTGCGCATGCGCGAGGCTCCGTGTATGGCTGCTTGAGCCATGAGCTCCGCTCCAGCCTCATACACCGGCCCTCTTCACAGCCCGCACGGTGAACGGAGCTTCACCAAATTTCACAGACAGACTCCAGAGGGGTCTGGGCACATTCCTGGCTACTTTTTTTTTATTTAGAAAGGACCCAAAAGCCGCAATTTGACCCGGTGGTCGCGGCCGAAAATCCAAGATGGCCTCCGTAGCACAGCCTCCTGTGTCAGGTACTTTTCACCTCACAGACCACAGACAAAATATTACCTTAGAGGGTCTGCCTATTTCCTCAGAACTACAAGCAGGACCACCACAGACACCTAATACCTCCTCAGCCACTAGTGAACCTCTTCTTTTTCTCACAAAGCCCGAAAGTATCCATTCTTCTACAGGGCACATTATTGCCTCTCATCCCAGCCCTATTGCCTCAGAAACTATTCCAAGGGACCAGGCATTTCAGATGGCAGACCTGTTCCAAAAAATTTCAGAACTCCTGGACAGGGGTTTTGCTCAAACTGCAGCCAAAATGACTAGTGAATTAAAAGCTGACTTCCACAATCTTGGAACAAAAATAGACTCTGTTGAACATAAATTGGAGGAAACGATGGCTTCTTCTAACTAAACTGCTAAAAATGTATCCTCGGTAAAAAAACAACTGGACTATGCCATTTCTAGAATTGATGACCTTGAGAACAGGTCTCACAGGTATTACCTGAGAATCAGGGGTTTACCTGAATCTGTGCTGGATGTCTCTCTAGCAGTACAAGACCTAATCAAATCTCTGCTGCCTAATATCCCCCAGCACCGCCTTGAGCTGGATAGGGTTCACAGAGCCTTAGGTCCCCCTAGAAAAGATGGAAAGCCAAGAGATATTATTGCAAAACCCCATTTCTTCTCAGTAAAAGAAGAGGTTATGAAACAAGCCAGAATAACCCCTCAAATCCTATGTCAAGGATACCCAATTCAACTTTTTGCTGATTTATCTCCTTCTACAATTCAACGCAAAAGAGCACTTAAAGAGGAATTAAAGCCATTTCTTTTTCTTTTAAAAACCCTGCAAAAGAAAGGCATAATGAGCTAGTATGCATAGCATACTAGCTCCCTATGAATGACTTACCTGAGATCGAAGCCCCCGCAGCGGTCCTCGGTCACCTCCGCCGCCATCTTGACTCGATGTCCCGTCACTGCCGTCAATGTATCGCCGCTCCGACGCTGTGATTGGCCGGAGCGGCGATGACGTCACACACATGCGAGCTCGGCCCTGGCAAGAGCCCATTCAGAAAACCGGCAATGAAGCCGGCCCGCTAGTGCGCATGCGCGTGATGTCATCGGCGCATCGCTTTATAGTAAATATCTCCTTAACCATGTCGGTTAAGGAGATATTTCTTGCACCTACAGGTAAGCCCTAATCTAGGTTCTGGTTCTACTAAAAGACCTACTCCAACAAGTCCACAATATCCCCTTTGGAACAAAGGAAAGAAAAAGAAGATTAAAGACAATGGCCCTACTTGACTTTGCTCTTCTGCCCCTTTTTTTTTGCTACTTTTTTTTTTTCCTCGGATCTAGAATCCAAACACAGATTTTTCTGTGTCTCAGGTGTTAGGATAAATTCATCCTAAATTCAACCTGTTCTCCGGTTCAATTTTCACAGTTTTTTTTTTTTTTTTTATATAGCTCTATGGACTTATTTTTTCTTTAATTTTTTATCTAGTAACATGTTATTTACTAAAATTTTACAATAACTTTACTACTGTAAAGTAATTTTTGGGTTATAGAGCTTTAAATAAGCCTACTCTCGCTTTACCATGCAATTCTTTTTATATATCAGATTTTTTCTATAGGCGCCCTGTTTGGGGATGGTCCACATGTGTAACCACCTATCTTCTGGAAATCCTCGGGTCTTCAGGGGATAGGTTGTTTGGCCGTCTTAGTCCAGACTCTTTTTGATCTGGTTGAAAGGAGTTGTCTCCTCTCCCAAATCCTAACCTTACATGTTAGGAGACTTCTTTTCTATCTTCTATCTTTTTTCTTACTTTTTTCTGTTTTATGTTATTTTTTTCTCCCTTTTGTGTCTAGCCCAATTGTTTCATTTAGAGTTGCTTGTTCTCGGATCGTTAAACACCTCAACCTCCACTCGGAAGTAAACTTGATCAAGTTTCAGTGCCAAGGTCCTCTAAGGGTGATTAGGGACAGTAATAGCGGATATGCCTCCCCTGTATTTCATGGCTAACAACCAACAAACACACCTTAAAATAGCCTCTCACAATGTGCAAGGCTTAAATTCTCCTGTCAAAAGGAGAACATTTTTAGATTACTATAAATCCCTCAAGATAGATATTCTTTTGCTCAAGGAAACGCACTTTCCTATACGATACAGTCCTAATTATATTCACCCTCATTTTCCGCAGTTCCACTTTGCTAGCGCAGAAAATAAAACCAAGGGAGTAGCCATTCTCTTTTCTAAATCCTGTAAATTTGAGAAGTATTTTGATTATGTTTATCCAGAGGGAAGAAATCTGTTATTACAAGGTTCAATTGATGGTCACCTATATACCCTAGTCTCATATTATGCCCCTAATCGAGGCCAAGCCCTATTCTTTAAGAATATGATGAACACCATGAGCCCTATGTTATTAGGAACGGTCATTTTGGGGGAGACTCGAACGTAGCTTTTGACCAGACTCTGGATAAGTCCAAACCCCCCAAAGACCAATTGACCCGCCCGACCAATGAAAGCCGTAAAATCGCTAAATACTTTCGAACCACAATTTAGCAGACACTTGGAGGGAATTAAATCCTTCCAAACGGGACTTCACACATTATGCACACCCCCACAACACATACACAAGAATAGACCACATCCTTACCCCTTCACATATTATTCCGCTTATACTAAATGCCCACATCAAGGATACAGCCCTATCGGATCACTTGTTCGTTATTATATCCCTAAACTCCAGTTCTCTTGGAAGGTCAAAAGGTTTTTGGAAACTTAACAAATCAATCCTTACAAATCCAACCACAAATGAGATAATCAATAAAGCCTTACAGGGATATTTTTCCCTCAATGACACAGAGGATATCTCCACTGAGATGCTCTGGGCGGCTCATAAAGCCTTCATCCAGGGAAAAATTATCCAAATTTCTACCCAAACTAAACGCGAACGCAAAGCTCAAATAGAACGTTTGGAAGAAGTGTACATAACCTTAAAGTGTAAGTAAACCCCCCTATCGTTTTCAGCCAAGGAAGCTGCCATCTTTGGCTCTGTTTAGTCTATAACTGCAATGATGCTGCACATTAGTTTAGACACCAGCCATTGGATGGTTTGACAGTTTGGTTTAGAGCACAACCAATGGGAGTGTTACATTTCTGGTACATGCCGTGTTTTATGGATGGGTTTACTTCCGCTTTAAGAACTCGTCACAAACAAGATCCTTCCAAATTCCCCATATCACTCAGACAAGGCCAAACTTGAATTAAATTTAGCCCTTACAACGCAAGCGGAAAAAGTGATTAGATGGAGTTGCAACAAATTTTACACAAATGCAAACAAAATAGGGTCATTACTTGCTGCAAAACGCTCTCCTAGAGTTAGAATCCATACTATGCCTAAAATCCAAATAGCAGGTCAACCGCCTTCTGCAAACCCCGTCAAAATCCTAGAAGCATTTCAAGAGTTTTATTCTAAATTGTACGATTCTCACTCGCAGCCTGACAAAGATTTTCTTTCTAGGTATTTAGACGATCTTTCCATTCCTTCCATAACCCCCTCACACAAAGGTTTACTTGAGGCTCCTTTCACAATAGAGGAGGTTTTGGAGGTTAATAAACACCTCAAAAGCGGATCAGCCCCTGGTCCTGATGGATTATCCATACCCTATTATAAGACTTTCGCTAACACCTTAGCCCCTTATTTAACAAAAATTTTTAATGCCAAAATAAATGACCATTAGACACACACCTTAATACGGCATGTATTACAGTTATTCCCAAACCAGACAAAAATCCTGAAGACATCAGTAATTATCGCCCTATTTCCCTAATAAACAACAATATTAAAATTATAACAAAGATCATGGCCAATCGATTAGCATCTTTTATTAAAGCTTATATACACAAAGACCAAGTGGGCTTCATCCCAGGAAGACAGGGCCCAGACCAAATTAGACGAGCATTAGATATTGTATCTATTCTGCACTCCAACTGGGAGGGAGGAGAGGAACAACAGGGCTTGCTTCTGTCACTGGATCTTCAAAAGGCCTTTGACACAGTGTCATGGCCATACTGGTTTTCCCTAATAGACCGATGGGGCTTTGGAGATCGCTTTAAAGGGCCTCTTACATTCCCTTTATTCTCATCCTCAGGCTCTCATCCGTTTACAGGGTCATTATTCCAACCCAATAATTATAGCACGAGGCACTAGACAGGGATGCACGCTTTCCCCTCTTATATTTGCTATAGCCATTGAAACCTTAGTGATAGCCATCAGACAAAATACCAATATTAAAGGAGTATCCTGTGGTAATCAAATCCACAAATGTGGCCTATTTGCAGATGGTATTCTATTATTCGTGACGTCTCTGCTGATATCCCTTCCCAACATCTGCCAGGTTATGAAGGCCTTCTCTGAGGCCTCAGGCCTTAGAGTAAACTACTCAAAATCACAAGCCCTAAATGTTTCGCTTCCCCTGTCTAGTGTCTCCTTGCTTAAACAATCCTTTGGATTTGAATGGACATATAGATACCTCAATCAAATATTTGGGCATTACCTTAACAGCCCGCATTGAGACTTTTTTTACATAATTATCCACCTTTATTCAAAAAGTTAGAAAATGACTTATTATCTTGGTCCAAACTTGAATTATCCTGGTTAGGTAGAATTAATTCTATTAAAATGACTCTGCTTCCTAGAATCCTTTATTTTTTTTAGATCTCTTCCTATCCCCATTACTGAGAATCACTTAAAAAAAACTCCAAAGTAAAATAATCACATATACCTGGGGTCCCTCAGGTTACTGCTGTCATGGTTATGCAGTAATGTTTGTCTCTCAGCTTACCCCTAGCCACTCTCACCTGGCTGCTTAAGTAATCTCTCCACCAAGCATGGCTCCACCCCAGGCCTATCAGGGAACACTATATTAACCTGCGCACTGCAAGCCAGCCGTGCTGATCAACGTTGTTTGTTAAGCTATTGTGTGTTTGGGTTTCTTCTTGCCATATGCTATGTCTGTCTCTGTTTTACCGATCTTGGCTTGTACTCGACTATCCCTGTCTGCTTGTGACCTTGACCTTTGGCGTGTCCTTTGTTTATCCTTGTCTGCTAGATGCCCCGACCTTTGGCTTATCCCCTCACTATCTCTTGTATCCTGTGCTGCTGCTTCCCCTCTATCCTCTATAGGCTACTGTGAGCGTGAGCTGGGGGACTCTGGGGGCCGCGACCTGGATCCAGTTGCAGCCCAGTCCATCCTCACCACTAGAGGCTCTGGTGAACACCTGCTGGATCTTAGACCCCGCGCCTTGGGGAATCTTAGGCTCTAGCTCCCTGTGGGATCACTGTTAGTGCTCCAGTGGACCTGCCTTCCTTAACCACCCAGAGTTCCGGCCGCAGCAGTCAGCCATAGGGTTCACTACCTTAGCGGTGCACTCCTGACCCCAACGGTGTGCATCTGTCACCTGACTTCAGGTGACCTGACAACCGCATTCCCCAAAACACATTATTTCTTCATAGAAAAAGGGGAGGTTTAGGTCTATCTGACCTACATAAATACTACATAGCAGCTAGACTAGCCCAGACTTCTTTGATTTATTCTGCAACAGAAAAACCAGACTGGATCAATATTGAAAAACAGGCTATACCAAAATGTTCCTTAGAATACCTATTATGGTGCCCCCCAGAGAAAAGACCCTCCATAATGGTCCCATCTCTAGCTCAATCATTTGCACTATGGGATACCCTCAGAAATCTCCCAAACCTTAGATCCTCTGGAAGACCTCTCTCTCATTTATTCAATAACCCTTACTTCCCCCCTGGTCTAAATATAGAGGCATTTAAATGGTGGGAAGATAAAAGGATTGTATTGTATAGGACAATTTTTTTAATTCTGGGGGACCTATATCCCTTAATTGATGCATCAAATATCTGAAGCTTCCAGATTCTGAAAAACCGTGATTTAATCAAATTCTTACATTTTTTTATAAATCTTTTTTATTGAATTTTTATAAAACATACACACAATTTGCCCACATCTAGGCACAACAGCTGCCCTCGCAGGGGCCATTACCCCGTGTCGGCATCAGACCGTCACAGGGCGACAAATAACAAAAAAACGTAACTTAGTCTATACTACAACCCCAAGCTTGGGGAGAGGGTTCATTCAATATACATCATGCTTCAAAGTGTTATTGTTAGAGGAAGGTAGCCTGGAGACATTTTTTGGGTTAATAATCGATATTTCAATGATACAATAGAAGTCTAGACAATGGTCACTGTATCACTTGCCGTGCTTCTGTCATCTAACCAACAGTTCCATACCTTTTCAAATTTGTGCGGACAACCTCTAGACAAGTACGTGGCTCTATATAGGGGCAAACTGGCATTAATTAAGTTTTTCCAAAATTTAACAGAGGGGGGAGATGATTTTTTCCAATTCATTGTAATGGCTTTGCGTGCATAATACAACAACAGGGATGTGAGTGTTTTTCTGGCTCTGAGTATTGGCAGTTGGTCAACCAGTCCTAGCAAACAGTGTATGGGCTCGCATGGGACGCAAGTCCCGGTGGCTTTATTGATCACCCGTATCACTTCACTCCAATACTGTACAATTGCTGGGCAAGCCCAGAAAATATGGAAGAAACCCCCTGGCCGGTAGGAGCAACGCCAGCACTCCGGAGAATGCTCCGGTGACATCTGGTGCAGCCTGTGAGGTGTGTAGTGAGCCCTATGGACAATTTTATATTGGACTAATTTGTCCCGTGCTGAGATCAGAGGGGAGAAGGGATAATCCCAAACCTCCCTCCAGTCGTCCGCGTCCAGCCCCGGTATGTCCTCCACCCATTTCCTGCGGAGGGAAGACAGCTCGGGGATAGCAGCAACCAGCAGGGATCCATAAATCTGAGACGCGGGTTTTTCCAGGTCTTTCACCCGGATAGTAGATTCCAACTCAGAGTTATGCCAGTATGCCCAAAAATTGGCACCTGAAGGCATGTGCAATTTGGAGATATCTAAAGCGGGCTCGGTCAGGTACGTTGAATTTAGCACATAAAGTGTGAAAGGGAGTGAGATCTCCGTTGGTGATGATATGTTTGAGGGTCAGTATTTTATACTTGGCCCAGGCCTGCGGATCAGGGATAGTGTGGAATTGTGACAGGTTGGGATTCAGCCACAGGGGGGTGCGAGGAGACCAAGAGTTCGGCTGGGGTGCCCTTAGTGCCTCACCCGCCTTCCATGCCCGCATGGTGGTACGCATGGAAGGGGTGAGATTGTGGGGCGTTTTTTGCCCCCTTAATAGCAGTCCCTCCAGTGCCTCCAAGGACCCCACTATGGCTGCCTCCAGTACCGTCACGGAATTGGTCAGGTCCGGTCTCAGCCACCAGTGGGCGGTCACAAGCTGAGTGGCCAAATAGTACTTGTAACAATCAGGGAGAGCCAAGCCGCCACTGTCCACAGGCCTGGTCAAGGTGGAATATTTGAATCTAGGTGGCCTGCCCCCCCAAATAAAGGAGAGGAAGAGTTGCCTGAGGGAATTAAAGAAGACCTTAGTCAGCCAGTGAGGGGAATTCCGAAAAATATACGTGAGTTTAGGAAGAACTTTCATTTTAATCAGGTTAATACGCCCAATGAGAGAAAGGGGGAGGTTACTCCACGCCTTAAGTTTGGCTTTAATGGTCACCAGGACAGGGTCGAGATTTAGCCGCACAAAATCCCCAGTCTCCTTTGAGATTAATTCTTACATTTTTAAACCAAATCTGGAAGGAAAAACCCTTTCCACCCCAATTTACGAAATATGAGTTATGGTGCAACCAGGCTGGTTCACAAAGGGGAGGCATATCTGTGGTATATTCATGCCTCACTCACCCTATAAAAAAATCTTCCTATATGGAGGCTTGGGAAAACGATGCCCAGTTTTGTTGGGATTTGGATACCTGGCACTCAGCCTTCTCAAAATCTTTCAAAGGGATTCTAAATGTCTCGCTAATGGAGGCAAATATTAAAGTTATAACCAGATGGTATCTAACCCCCTCCAGATTGGCATCTATATATCCATCATCAGATCCAACTTGTTTTAGAGGTTGCCAACTTTACGGCTCTATGCCCCATATTTGGTGGGAATGCCATAAAAATTTTCCCCTTCTGGAGAAAAGTATTTTCATTCATTTTTAAGGTCACGGGTTATCAGGTCCCTAGGTCCCTACCAGTAGCTATTTTGAATGCTTATATTCCCCACATACCAAAGGCTACACAAAAATTGATACACTTTATCTTTACAGGAGCCAAACTCACAATTGCCAAAACATGGAAAAAAACAAAACCTTTCCTGTCAGATCCCAAAACCAAAATATCTTGAATAATGACTCAGAAAAAATTGGCTAGCATCTTATCTAATACCACTCCTAAATTCGAAAAAATTTGGGAACCTTGGGCCAAATATATGGGGATTTTGATTGTTGAAGATGCTGTTTTACCTTCTACTCAACATTAATTTGGACACATACCCATTAGTGGCGGTGCGTCCATAGAGGGCGCCGGAGCGCCGCCCCCTCTCGCTCCCGCACCGCCACTGAAAGACAATACACAGATTCATGCATTGCATGAATCTGTGTATTGTCACCGCTGCCGCGCTGCCCACTATACATATGGCCTGCCTCCTGGTGAGCGCCGGCCATATGAATTAGAGCGGCGGCCGGCGGTGGGTGTAACTTGGAAGTGCCTATCAGAGCCAGCGGCTCTGATAGGCTTTCCGAATACAGTTCTCACGCTGTATTCGGCTTCCAAAAACTCCTCCCAGGTACGCACGGGGGTGCGTTCCTGGGAGAAGACTGTGTGGAGGTTTCAGCCAATCAGGTTCACCGTGTCTGGTTAACGGTAACCTGATTGGCTGAAGCGACATCGAGGGCGGGAGAACACATCGAGGATGGCGCGGACCGAGGAAGGTAAGTGCAGGGCTGGGGGGGGGAACAGGCTGCATTTGGGGGACAAACTGGCTGAATATGGGGGACAAACTGGCTGAATATGGGGGACAAACTGGCTGAATATGGGGCACAAACTGGCTGAATATGGGGGGGAACTGGCTAAATATGGGGGACAAACTGGCTGAATATGGGGGACAAACTGGCTGAATATGGGGGGAACTGGCTGAATATGGGGGACAAACTGGCTGAATATGGGGGGAACTGGCTGTATATAGGGGGCAAACTGGCTGAATATGGGGGACAAACTGGCTGAATATGGGGGGAACTGGCTGTATATGGGGGACAAACTGGCTGAATATGGGGGGAACTGGCTGTATATGGGGGACACGCTGGCTGCATTTGGGGGGAACTGGCTGTATATGGGGGACAAACTGGCTGCATTTGGGGGGAACTGGCTGTATATGGGGGACACGCTGGCTGCATTTGGGGGGAACTGGCTGTATATGGGGGACAAACTGGCTGCATTTGGGGGGAACTGGCTGTATATGGGGGACAAACTGGCTGCATTTGGGGGGAACTGGCTGTATATGGGGGACAAACTGGCTGCATTTGGGGGGAACTGGCTGTATATGGGGACAAACTGGCTGTATATGGGGGCACACTGGCTATATATATGGGGACACACTGGCTATATATATGGGGACAAACTGGCTGTATATGGGGGCACACTGGCTATATATATATGGGGGCACACTGGCTGTATATGGGGGCACACTGGCTGTATATGGGGGCACACTGGCTGTATATATGGGGGCACACTGGTTATATATATATGGGGGCACACTGGCTGTATATGGAAACAAACTGGCTGTATTTGAGGGGGCAAACTGGTGGCGTTTGGGCACAGTGGCTGCGTTTAATGGGCACAGTGGCGGCAATTGTTTTTTTGTTTTTTTCAGTTTGTTTGCGCCCCCCCAAAAATTTTGAGCACCAGCCGCCACTGATACCCATCCCTTTCCCTCTGTCCTCTTATCTATCTGCTTTTCTTTTTTTGCTCTTCTTTTTTTCCTTCTAAAAGGATTAATGGAAACTGTTTTATAGGGAATTCTAGTTTCCCATTACAAGTTATGTCTCTTTTATTTAGATTTAATGGGATACTTTAAGATGCTTTGTTCTGCCTTGTTTAGTCCATCCCGACCTGATGGATCTGAAAGTCTTCTCGGTTGCCTAAGAGTCTGCGGGAGGTCTCTATACCTGGGGCAGTTAGTTCCCGATAAGGGGCTCCAGGTTACCAAGGGAGGAGGGTTTCCCTTCTCCCTTCCATTATAATATATGGATGAAGAGATCTCCCCCTGACAAATTTTTGATTGTTTTAGTTTTAGGGATCACACCCTTCATTTTAATGATTGTCATTGTATGTTCATGTTTTTCCAAAGCTTACATGAAACTATCCTTTTTCAGGATGTTTTTATTAATTTATTAATTAATTAATTAATTAATATCTTTGTTTATTCTTAAATATAATTTTTATTTTTATTTTACTTTTATCTAACATGATGAAATGTTCTGTATTATTTTTCTTCTTCTGAAAATAAAATATTTTGAAATAAAAAAATAAAAAAAACAAAAGTAAGATCAAGGTTTGCCAGGGTTAGTGTTAGGGTCAAGGTCGGGGTCAAAAGTCATCATCAGCATATTCTGGGTAGAATTAAAAAAAATGTTTTAATTAGTATCAGTGTCAGTTAGTATCAATGTCAGTGTATTTTAGGCAGGATAAAAAAATGCAAAATGTGCACCATTGTTTCTGGGCTGTACTACGGGTACAAACAACTAACATACACATATGTGGTATCGCTGCGATTGTCAGGAGCAGGAGAATTGTTTTGGGGTTGTTCTTTGGTGGTAAACTATGATAACGGCACAAAATATACAGCTTAATTTTTCTTTCAAATCAAAATTTTTTTTTAATATTTTGGGCCAGTTTTCCTTTAATAATAAAAAAAATCAGGAGATATTCCTTACCATTTACCACCAAAGGAAGCCAAATTTGTCCTGAAAAAAACAAGGTATAATGCACCTGGATACATGGATACACTAAGTAGTTGTGACAATATGTAAAGTTTTACTAACACATGTGAAACTTACAAAATTGTGCTTAGGCATTTAGATTTGTTTTACCCTTAGGCGTGAAGGGGTTAAAATCAGCATAACAGACATAACTTACAGTCAGTAGGATATGACCCTTCTGCTGATGCCTCTTCATTTAGTTGAAATCCTCCTTCTTCCATGCCCCCTCACCCCCGCTGCTGTCATTTTCCAGTGTGCAGGGGGTCAAAACAACTAAAGCCTCGTACACACGACCGAGTTTCTCGTCGTTAAAAACACGTCGTTTTTCTCGACGAGATTCTTGTCAACCTTGACGAGTTTCTCGTCAAGCTTTCCATGCGTACACACTGACAATTCCAAATCTCGTCATTGTTCTGCGCGGTCACGTCCAGCACGTACCACGGCAGTATAAAGGGGAAGATCGATTTCCCTGGCGCCACCCCTTGGGCTGCTTTTGCTGATCTCGTGTTACCGCGTGTGAAGTAAAAGTTTGGGAAGAGACGATTTGCGCTTTTCAGTCTTCGTGCTTTCAGTTCGTTTTCTGCGGTTCAGTTTGTGCTTGTGGGTTCGTATCTTGTCTTTCAGGGCGTGTAGGCAGGTCGTATCTGTTTTACAGTGCGTTCTTGCCCGTTCGTTTCTGAATTTCAGTTCGTTCTTCATAGGCATTGCTGTTCTAAAGTGCGTTCTGTTTAGTACGTTCTGATAAGACGACCGTTTCCTAGCCATGTCGCGGGTACGTTCTCGTCGTCGAGTTCGTGCTGTGCGGGCGCTTTGGTGTTGGTCTGCTTGTTTTGGACTAAGACGAGTCCATGAACAGGGTGAGGAGGAGTTCATGGACCAAGAATTGGTTGCTCCAGCGGGACCAATTCTGCCATATGCCTCTGCTGCGGGAGATCGTGGAGAATAATCCTGAGGACTACAGGAATTTTCTGCGGATGTCTGACCCCGTTTTTCAGCATCTTTTGGCTTTGGTGTCCCCCTATATTACCAGGCAGGACACCGTTATACGGGAAGCCATCAGTGCTGAGCAGAGGCTCATCGCCACGTTACGCTACCCAGCGACAGGGAGAAGTCTGCAGGACTTGAAGTTCATGACAGGCATCTCCCCCCAGGCTCTGGGCCTCATAATCCCAGACACCTGTTCTGCCATTATACAAGTCCTGCAGGAGGACTATATTAGGGTAAGTTTTCTCCCTTTACATCACATTTTATGTATTTCATGTACAGTATGATAATGTATTGTATTTCTTTCATCCTTCCCTAATTACCATGATTGTAATATGCTGAGAATGTCCCCTTTGTCCTCATGCATGCTGGAAGCTTTTAAATGCCCCTTTTTTCTCCTCCATGCATATTTCACTTCACCAACCTTTCCAGCAGTGGCGACTGCTGCTCAAAATGTTTGGGGGGCCACCCCAAAATTTTATCTATAAACTTCAATTTTTGCGACTGTGCCTATTAAACGCCACCAGTTGCCCCCTCCAATGCAGCCAGTTTGCCCCCTCCAATGCAGCCAGTTTGCCCCTCAAATGCAGCCAGTTCCCCCCCAGCCCTGCACTTACCTTCTTCTGGTCAGCGCCATCCTTCTTCTCTCCTTGATATCTTCTCCTGCCCTCGATGTTGCATCAGCCAATCAGGTTACCGGTAAACAGACTTGGGGAACATGATTGGCAGAAGAGCCTGTCAGTGTTTACCCAAGGAATGCCCCCCCTCCCCCTGCGTCCCCTGGTTAACTTTTATGAAGCCAATTACATCCCTCAGGCTGTAATCGCCAAGGCTATTTGACCCCCTGGCTCTGATAGGCAATTTTCACCCAAAAAATGCCGCTGTTATTCATATGGCCGTCGCTCAACAGGGGGCCATCCACCTGAATAGTGGGCGGCATTGACAATACCTAGGTTAATGCAAGGCATGAACCTATGTATTGTTCTGAGTGACGGGCGCAGGAGAGAGGGGGCAGCGCTCCAGCGCCCACTCTGGACGCACCGCCACTGCAATGCTATCCTGTGGCCAAACACATCTAGCCCCCCCCCAAATTTGATTATAATGGACCATCAGAGGGGGTGATGAATATGATACTTGAGCCTTCCATTATACTTTTTAAAAACACATTAAACGGAAACTTAGATTGATGTTGGGCAAGAATGTATTTTAGTATAATCTGCTTGCAATGTTTTGTGCAAAAGTACTAATATTTTTTTATCTTGTTTGACTCCACAGCTTCCTTCCACGCCACAGGAATGGCAGACTGTGGCATCGGAGTTTGCCACGCGGTGGGACTTCCCCAACTGCGGTGGAGCCATTGACGGGAAGCACGTCCGCATCGTGCCGCCACCCCCGTTCTGGGTCCTACTACTACAACTACAAGGGGTTTCATAGCATTGTGCTGATGGCGGTGGTGTCAGCACGGTATGAATTCCTCTATGTGGATGTGGGGAAGAATGGCCGGATGTCCGATGGGGGATCCTTCATCCAGACGGAGTTTGCCCTCCGTCTCCAGAGTGACGACCTTGCATTGCCACCGGATGCAGGGAATGTTGAAGGACTCCCCTTTGTTTTTTTGGCTGATGAAGCCTTCGGACTCGGACCGCACCTCATGAGGCCATTTCCCCAGAGGACCCTGACCCCAGAGAAGAGGGTGTTCAACTCCTGGCTGGCCAGGGCCCGAAGAGTCGTAGAAAATGCCTTTGGGATAATGGCCAGCCGGTTCCGCCTTTTTATGACTCCAATTCACTTGGCGGAGTACAAGATTAACTATGTTGTTTTCTGCTGCTGTGTGCTCCATAACTTTCTGATCCGGAAATCACCAAATTATATGGCCTCAATATTGCCTGAGGCAGGACTTTCATCTGGCAATACCATGCCGGGCCTAGAATCTGGCCGTCCTGGCTTGCCCCCCCAAAATGCCCATGAGGTTCATCAGAAATATCTGGAATATTTCACGGGTAGGGGGGCAATTCCTATGCCAGGCCATGTCTAAATCTGCTTGGAGAAAGAACTAAATAAAAATCTGATTAAATCTTTTAACTTTTGTTTTTTCCTGTCTCCTTGTTTGTCTTAGTGCATTTGTAGTGCCAAGTGTATTTTCCTTTAGTAAATACCAACCATTTCACTAGGAACAACAAAAATATACACAAATAAGGTTAGAGCGTATTTGAAAAAGAAGCTACACTTTGTTGTTGTTCAAAAATGTTACTCTGTGCACATTCACACACATGGTAAATAGAACAGTATGTATATTTTTTTTTTTTTGGCTGGCCAGAAACCGGCATTTTTTTTTTAAGAAAATACAAAACTATCAGTAGCATTCAACAAACTACAACATTGGATACCTCTTGGCAATATGAGACATTCACTTACACAAAATATGTCTCTATCTGGCCGTCCTAATATGGGGTATTGGCACCCCTGGCCAAGCCAAAATTTGAACATGCACACAATTTGAAGTCATTTTAACTTGGGATTTTAGACTCCTGATCCCTATTGTCAACATGTGCTATCTTCCATCAGGGGTGATCAATGGACGTGTTTTGGGGGTGCAACCCCTTCTTCATTTCACCTACTTGAGATACGAGGAAGGGGTTGCACCCCCAAAACACGTACATGGATATCCGCTGATGGCAGATGGCACATGTTGACACACTGTGTGCATATTCAAATTTTGGCTTGATTGATTGTCTAAAAGCTTAAAAAAGGGGGAAGAACAATCTCCAAACAAAAATGGGGGTTTTGTTGCCTTATTCAATTCTCCCCAAAACATCTAGGATGTCTTTAAAGGTTTGATCCATCACATTAATTCTTTGCTTAATTCTGTCCAGTTCTGTGCTACATTCCATCACCTGCTGTATGATTCGTAGGGCACTGTCAGCAGAGAAATGCGTACTTTCGTTCACCCCAACATTTTCATCCCCTATCAAAAAATTCAAAATTGACCTGTTGTGGTGACAAGTTCCACCACGTCATCCACTTCTCCTTCCTGCACTTCTCCTTCCTCCACCTCTTCAACTTCCTCAACATCCTCAGGTTGTGGGTCTTGGTGAGGTTGGGGTTGTTTAGAAGCTGTGGGTTTCTTGTGCTCCCCGGAGTGTTCTCCTCCCAGTCTTCTCTCCCCTATGAGAATCAAACAAAAGGTATAGTTATCACACAGAAATTTTGTTAAAATAATAAAAACATGATACATTGCTTGGAAGTGGGGTACAAGTGTCTGTTTGGGCGGGATTTCAAGATGAAGACATTATTTTGAAAAACTATATTCTTTACTATTCACCTTTGGCTGTCAATTTTTACACATGGAGGCACCACAAAAATTCACTGATGCACCTGTGTGGGGCACCCAAAAAATGTGGTTCTGGTGGCCCACACTATAGTGCTCAAAAGTACAGATGTGGAACCAGCTGCTGAGTGTCCTCTCCTTTACACTGATTAAAGTTTGCATTTCATTCTCTTTACAAACACATCATCTAGCCAACAATGTAATAACAACTAGTGAATAAAAACAGGCAGCTGTGTAAAATATTTTAACCCTGTAAAATCTAAAAAAATCGTGCATAGTGGCCGAACGATGTGTCTGTAACGAACGATTACTGTGCCAAACCAAGTTCAAACGATGACATTTTGTAAGGTACAATAGAAAAATGCAATAACATTGAGCAACATGCAAGTTGTGAAATACAATAATAGGAAAACAGGGGGAAAAGCACTTACTTTTTTTAAGCATTCTCTTAATGCTCCTTAACTGCTCCAGCTCCCTCAGTTTGAGGTCAGACCACCTCTTTCTGAGCTGCTCGTTTGATCGTTTCACCCCAAAATTCTTTTTCAGACTCTTCACGGCTTTCTTCATGATTTTGGCCTTCCTTCGATTAGGTTTGCTATACGGCCCATGCTTTGCGTCATAATCCGACTTTAGCAATATGTCCACCATCTCCGCCATCTCCGCGTAAGACATATTAGATGCCTTGAATCTCCTCCTTGATCGTGACGTTTCCTCAGTCTCCGGGCTTGTCTCCTCCTCGTTATTTAAGGAATTAGCAGACACCTGCTGTGAATCCGCCATATCTGTCTGCACGCCGAAAGAGAAGGGGCGGGGAAAAGATGTTACTTAGAACGTCATGGGCGGGCGACGTGTGCGGAGCGACGTGTGTGTAGTTTTACGCATGCGTGGTGTATATATAGCAAACACACATGTGACTATACTACGTTCGGTGTGCGGAGAGAGGAGTAAAAGTGACGGACGTGCGAACAAAGGTATGTGATTTTGAGACTTTGTGAAATTGGTGGCCTATACTGTCTAGAGAATGTTGGAGGATATACAGGTCCTTCTCAAAAAATTAGCATATTGTGATAAAGTTCATTATTTTCTGTAATGTACTGATAAACATTAGACTTTCATATATTTTAGATTCATTACACACAACTGAAGTAGTTCAAGCCTTTTCTTGTTTTAATATTGATGATTTTGGCATACAGCTCATGACAACCCAAAATTCCTATCTCAAAAAATTAGCATATTTCATCCGACCAATAAAAGAAAAGTGTTTTTAATACAAAAAAAGTCAACCTTCAAATAATTATGTTCAGTTATGCACTCAATACTTGGTCGGGAATCCTTTTGCAGAAATGACTGCTTCAATGCGGCGTGGCATGGAGGCAACCAGCCTGTGGCACTGCTGAGGTGTTATGGAGGCCCAGGATGCTTCGATAGCGGCCTTAAGCTCATCCAGAGTGTTGGGTCTTGCGTCTCTCAACTTTCTCTTCCCAATATCCCACAGATTCTCTATGGGGTTCAGGTCAGGAGAGTTGGCAGGCCAATTGAGCACAGTAATACCATGGTCAGTAAACCATTTACCAGTGGTTTTGGCACTGTGAGCAGGTGCCAGGTCGTGCTGAAAAATGAACTCTTCATCTCCATAAAGCTTTTCAGCAGATGGAAGCATGAAGTGCTCCAAAATCTCCTGATAGCTAGCTGCATTGACCCTGCCCTTGATAAAACACAGTGGACCAACACCAGCAGCTGACATGGCACCCCAGACCATCACTGACTGTGGGTACTTGACACTGGACTTCAGGCATTTTGGCATTTCCCTCTCCCCAGTCTTCCTCCAGACTCTGGCACCTTGATTTCCGAATGACATACAAAATTTGCTTTCATCCGAAAAAAGTACTTAGGACCACTGAGCAACAGTCCAGTGCTGCTTCTCTGTAGCCCAGGTCAGGCGCTTCTGCCGCTGTTTCTGGTTCAAAAGTGGCTTGACCTGGGGAATGCGGCACCTGTAGCCCATTTCCTGCACACGCCTGTTCACGGTGGCTCTGGATGTTTCTACTCCAGACTCAGTCCACTGCTTCCGCAGGTCCTCCAAGGTCTGGAATCGGTCCTTCTCCACAATCTTCTTCAGGGTCCGGTCACCTCTTCTCGTTGTGCAGCGTTTTCTGCCACACTTTTTCCTTCCCACAGACTTCCCACTGAGGTGCCTTGATACAGCACTCTGGGAACAGCCTATTCGTTCAAAAATTTCTTTCTGTGTCTTACCCTCTTGCTTGAGGGTGTCAATGATGGCCTTCTGGACAGCAGTCAGGTCGGCAGTCTTACCCATGATTGCGGTTTTGAGTAATGAACCAGGCTGGGAGTTTTTAAAAGCCTCAGGAATCTTTTGCAGGTGTTTAGAGTTAATTAGTTGATTCAGATGGTTAGGTTAATAGCTCCTTTAGAGAACCTTTTCATGATATGCTAATTTTTTGAGATAGGTATTTTGGGTTGTCATGAGCTGTATGCCAAAATCATCAATATTAAAACAAGAAAAGGCTTGAACTACTTCAGTTGTGTGTAATGAATCTAAAATATATGAAAGTCTAATGTTTATCAGTACATTACAGAAAATAATGAACTTTATCACAATATGCTAATTTTTTGAGAAGGACCTGTATATGGTGAATAAGATTTACAGGAGGTTAGACTGTGTGACTGACATTATTTTTTTGTGATTATTTTTGGCTTGCAGACCCAAAATGAATGTGTTTATCAGTGATAAGGAATTCCTTGTGGAATTTATAGACCGGGTAAGGGAGCTGCCCGCTCTGCGGGAAACCAAAAACCCCAGACATCGTAAAAAAGGTCTAAGGAAAGCAGCGCTGGAGACCCTGCTCCCATTTGTGCAGACCAAGGTGCCCACAGCAACAGCAAAACAGGTGGACCCTTAAATTGGGAGCTTGAGAGGCACATACAGGACTGAACGCTCTAAGGTCCTGGCTTCTCAGAGGTCAGGAGCAGCAGCAGATGATGTCTATGTCCCGAATTTGTGGTACTACAGCAGGATGTCCTTTCTGGATGACCACATTGAGGCAAGGCCATCACTGTCTAGTCTTCCCCCCAGACTTCCCTGCAGCCAACCTGAGCCTTCTCTGGAGCAAGAGGAGGCAGCCATCCTGGAAGAAGCTGATTTGGACATCTGGAGCCAGGTATAGTATTTAATGAAAATGTATTGTGAGAAAATTTAAGCCGGAAAAATAAGCCAATATGAAAATCCTAAAATAAATTGGGATACAAAAGTGAAATCAATATCTATAGACATTAGTCTGCCATAAATTGGGGGCAAAAAATGAAATCTGATGTGGTCCTAAAAATATTTGTCTTTTCTCTTGATTTACATTCAAATTGCTACATTCATGATCTCAAATTTGTGTGAAAAGAATAAACCAAAAAATAAAACTATGTCCGTTTTTCATACACAGGATGAAATCAGCCAGGAGGAGGGTCTGGAAACTGTCAGGCAGGAGGAGGCAGGGCCCACTGTGAGCCAGGAGGTGGCAGGGCCCACTGTGAGCCAGGAGGTGTCAGGGCCCACTGTCAGCCAGGAGATGTCAGGGCCCAGTGTGAGCCAGGAGGTGGCAGGGCCCAGTGGCAGACAGGAGGTGGCCGGCCCAAGTAGCAGCACAAGATCGCAGGTGCCTCCCATCCGCCTTCCTTAAAGAAGCAGGAGGGACAGGAGCACAAGTAAGGGAGCAATGGCACTTATTAGAGAGGCACATGCCACCCTCCAGGAGCCAACATCCCCTGAAGAGGCCATTGCCGGCCTAGTTGAGGCCAAGTTCAAGGTGATGAGCATGGAGCAACGCCTCCTATGCGAGCCCCTGCTCATCACCTTTCTGAACAAGGGGGTGATGGAGAGAATTACCCCCAATACGGCCATATGTGAGGTCGCCCAGCTATCCCAACCTCAACCTCCTCCTCCTCCTCCACCTTCTTCTTCTCCGCCACCCCCTTCTCCTCCACCTCCTTCTCCTGACAGGAGAACCCCTCCAGTGGCCCAGCCTCCAGCCACACGCAGAAGGAAGGCTGCAGAGAAGGCTTCAGGGAAGGCTGCAGGGAAGGCTGCCAAGAAGACCAGGAAGTGATGGCCTTACTTCATTGTGGTCGGACAGAAGGCAGTCTGTTGTAGTACCACAGACTTGGGACATGTATATCACCTGCTGCTGTTCCTGACCTCTGGGAGGCCAGCATCAGATTGTGCTCACAACTGTTGTGCTTCTCAAGCTCCCAATTTTAGTGTCCACACAGGGTTGATGTGTGCTCTGGGGTCCCATGGATGCACAAATGGCAGCAGGTTCTCCAGCGCTGCCTTCTATTTATTTTGTTCTATACCAGAATAAATGTTTTGTTTTTTTAAAGTTCATACTTGACTATGTGTTTTTATAATAATTATTTATTTTCCTTTGGAGTAGGCAGATACATTTGAACCAAAAAAATAAAAGGGACAGATAACACAAAAAAATGTTATAAAAAAAAAGGTGTTATAAAAAAAAATAGGGTGTAAACTTGACACAACAAAATAAAAAAATAAAAATGGAGATCACTATCAAAACATAGACAAATTAAAATTAACATCTGTCTAAAAAATTTTAAACATTAAAATATTCAGAAGATCTTGCACGATATAATACAGCTAAATCTTCTTAAGAGCAGCATGAAAAAGGTTTAAAATAGATAGTCAGAACTCTGTGTGAATATCAGCAGCAAAACAAGTTCATTAGTTTTCATTATTGTAACATTCTAAAGAAGATTTAAATGCACAACATTTAAACGATGCAACAATTTACAGCGGGACGAATGTGCTATCTCCATTACGAAGGCTTGTTTTACCAGAAGATGCGCTCCCGTCTCATACTTGATTCTGAGCATGCGTGCTTTTTGAAGAGTCGTAAAAGCACACACACAAACCATTTTCTCGTCGCAAAACAGGCCGACGAGAAACACGACGAGAAAATCTAGAATCCAGGCGAGAAAAAAGAGAGCAGGTTCTCTATCTTTCTCGTCGAGATTCACGGCAGTTTTCTCGTCGTAAAACCATACACACGAACGGTTTTCTCGACAATAAAGCTCTCTCTGCACTTTTCTTGTCGGTTTTGGACGAGAAACTCGGTCGTGTGTACGAGGCTTCAGGGCTGTTACAGGGTCTCATCAATAAGGCCCAACTTTGCCCACGTTTTCCACCCAGCTGCATCATTCAAAGATGCCTTATTACAGCTTCTTTGAATAAAATAGGATCTTTGAATGGAGGACGGGCATACGATTGATAGGTCTGTTCTCTCCAGAAGAGGATTTCAATTAACAGAAGAGGCATCATCAGCACAAGAAATACATCTTACTGGGGGCGTGGTCTGGCTATGAAGGTGTAAGGACGTGCCATGCCTGAGCTTCGTCCGGTCCGCAGCCTAATCAAAAGCTTCAGGGGTGATTATCCCCCATTTTTTCGCCCAGGGTATGTCACAGCATAGGCGGGCATCCTCGCAGCCTAAAAGACCATACCAAACCCGCCAGGGATCGCTGGAATCGTTCCTTCTGGACACTTCTCGCCAGCAGAAGGGAAAATCCAAGATGACGCTGGAACGAACGGCCCCACAGCAGCACCACGAGGCTCAGCCTGCACTGTCTCCCATCCCCTCTCCTAGGGTAGTAAGTGACACTATCCCCCCTGCCTCCCCCCGCTCCACCACATCACAAGACCAGGGCTCTGAGATAGCGGACTTGGCAGGGGACAGGGACATTAGAGAGCACCTGTGGTCTTTATACACTAAAGAGGATTTAGAGCGCTTTACTAGCCAGATAGAAAGGGCTTTTAAACAGGACATTGAGTAGCTGAAAACTGACACTACCGGGCTGGGACACAGACTTGAGACTCTGGAGCAGAAATTTGATGACTGTGTGCCTGCTATTTCCATGCTCAGAGACCAGTCCTCTGCCCATGTCCAGAAAATAGAGGCTCTTTTTTGCCAATTGGATGACATGGAAAATCGCAGCAGGCGTGCGAACATCCGTATTCGCGGCCTACCAGAAGCTACCGCGCCTGAAGACATTATCCCCACGCTGTAGGGGGTGTTTTGTGACATCCTAAATCTCCCAGACTCAGCCCCGATCGAAATAGACAGGGCTCACAGGGCGCTCAGGCCCCTGTCAGATGACCCTGAGAGACCCAGGGATGTTATTTTCAAGCTTCACAAGTACACGCTCAAAGAACGCATCATGCAAAAAATGGGCAACAGACCGATCTTTGATTTTGATGGAGCCCACCTTTCTTTCTACCAAGACCTCTCCAGACGCACCCTTATGCAGCGCAGGGCCCTGCGTATGCTACTGGCTGTGATTTAGGCAGCTGGTCTTACATACTGCTGGAGCTTTCCGTTCAGCCTCCAGGCGTCCAAAAATGGCCGATGGGCCATAATACGCACTAAGGATGATCTTCCCTGTTTCCTGCACACCCTGGAGCTTAAACCGGTGGACTTTCAAGACTGCCGCAATCTCCCACACATCTCGATTCCCCAGTTGCCTCGACCATGGATCCCTGCATCTGGCAAGCCAAGATCCGGGGGTCCTTCCCCTGATCCTTCCATATCCGGAGACTGACCACATCGCTGGGATTTCCCATCTGCAGTCCCTGGGAGGGACCTCAACTTCCTCCTTCCATGTTCTGACCTCATAGAATGGTCGCGTGCCCTCCTGACTACATCATTGTGATCACTGACTCACACCATGGAAGATGTTGGAAATTGCAGCCCCTGCAGAACTGTCTTGTGCTGGGTTGATTTCCCTTCTACCTGCTAGAATGGAATGCTTGTTACACTTTGGGGTGTGCTGTTTTACACCCTTAATGGGCACTTGTTAGGGTGCCCCTTAATCGTTACCCTGTTATATGATCTCATGGACTGGACGGGGCACCGGGTCCCATGTTCCCTTTGTGGTTGACCACATACCCCATTTAGGCCTCACCTAAATGGGTGACAGTCCCTAGTGGGACACCAGGCCAGTACCCGGGGGTCTTTGGTCTCTGAATTCCCTGCCCTGTAGGTGTGTTTTGTACAGTGTGCCAGGCCTATTAGTCAAGGTCTGGTCTGTGTTTTACTTTTGTTTTCTATTTCAATTCACTGTTTCCCCCCTATTTTTTCTCATCTCTTTTTGTTTGTTTGTTGATTTGGTCTCTAGGTGGTTTTTATCTGCTATCACCCACACCGGGTACACCAAAATGAACGAACGGACCGATCTTCACTGGCTTCAGGTATGCCATCACTAAAGGTACTGTCTTATAATGTACGGGGTCTCTGCTCTTCACACAAGCGCAACAAACTATGGCTAGAACTGAAACGCTTGGGTGCCCAGGTAGTATTCCTGCAGGAAACGCACTTTAGACAGCATTCCCTCCCCAAGATGCCCACGCACCTTTATAACCAATGTTTTTTTAGTAACTCCCCGGTAGCTAAATCATGAGGCATGGCCATTGCATTTCACAAATCATGCCGTTCCAACCCTCAGAGAGCTCTCTGGACCTACAAGGCCGCTATGTCTTTGTGAAAGGGGCCATAGCCAACCCAAATTTTACATTTGCAACGCTCTGTGCACCCAATGCCCAACAACTCTCCTTTATAGATTCAGTGTTAGGAAAGCTGGCAGACTTCCAAGAGGGCCTCCTAGTCCTAGGGAGAGATTTTAATGTTAGCCCTGACCCCCTCCTAGACACATCCAAAGGCCGCCCCACACACTCGAAAGCCTTCCTTAAGCATTTTCGTAAATCGTTACAGAACAACTTTCTCATTGACACTTGGAGAGCGCTGCACGCATCTGATAGAGATTATAGCTACTACTCCAGGGTGCATGACGTGTATACGCGTATAGACCTTATGTGTGTGGATCATGCTACTCTGGAGCTACTGCAGTCAGCCGAGATGGGGAATATCACTATCTCGGACCATGCTCCTGTTCTCGCCATAATCAAGGTCCCAGACGGATCACCTAAGGCGTGGTCATGAAGACAAAACGAGAACTTACTAGACGATGCCTCTGTGGTTTTGTCACGTACCTGGCGGTGGAGCCTGATATGCAGAGGACGGCCTCTCTTACACCTCTGACTCGAGGCCCCTGATAGAGCAGACAGGAAGCGTGGGAGTGCAGAGTCGCACGAGTGCCTGGCAGGATCGCTGATGATGGAGCCGGACTGGGATCCCAGAAGAGACTGCAGAGGATACCGGTACAGAAGAAGACCAGGAGCCGCGGTCAGCGAAAGGCAGGTACTGGCTGGTTCAGGAACACCACAGGCAGAAGAGCAGGTGCGGCAGCAGATGGGATGGGAGCTCAGCAGGGCTCCAAAGGGCTGAAGGGATAGCAGGTGCTGGCTGGCCGGGTCACACACTGGCAGACAAGTCCTGAACAGGAACATAGGCTATAGTGGAGTCAGGATACAGGCCGGTTTAGTATCAGGCTGGCAGCAAGGTAGCAGAAGGAGCAGGCAGATGCAAAGTCAACAAGCCGGGTCAGGTGCAGGCAGAGAACAGGAGCGCCAAGGACAAGCCGGGTCAAATATCAGGAACAGGTATCAGATACTGGAACGTAGGGTACACGGAACGCTGTAGAACAGACAGCACTGAGTTTGGGTGCTGACCCAGTTTAAATAGCCTGCTTGGCGCCAAGGCCTGTCACTGAATGTGCGCGCGCGCATGGGCACACGCATATGCGTAATTGGCGCACGCATGCGCTCCATAGGCGCTCTAGCAATAGCTGAGGTTCCAGTCCGTCTTCCACGGCCACCATCTTGAGTGCTGGCATGCCCTTCCTGACAGGTTTCCAAGGTCTCTGACGCTATCTCGCACTATTTTGCAGACAACGTGTCTGATGAGTTATCAGAAGGAGTCATATGGGAGGGTCATAAGGCGGTACTTAGGGGAGAGTTGATCTCGCTGGGCTCTAAACTTAAAAAAGAAAGACAGATTAATTTCAAGAGAGTATTGTCTGCTTTACAGGATGAGGAGCTCAGATATAAACGTCAAGGTAAAAAGAGACAAACAGAGGGCATGCGCCACTTAGATAAAACTGTTCACTTTAATAATAAAAGAGTATCAAAGCACTCACTTAGTGGTTACTGTATGCAGGCATATATTGGAAATCAACAGTCAGTCACCGCTCATGTGGATGGTCCCTGGAGCTGTAGACGCTAGCTGCGATGTGCCGCATGGAGAGATGCCGGTTCACTGTCCCAATAGATGGTTTCCGGGTATCACTGTGGCAGTCAGAAGGAGGGCTGAAATGCAAGCGATTGAATCATAAAGTTATAAATAAAATTACTTGCGAGTATGTTGTTGGATAAAGGCAATGGCGATTTTTTTTTTTAAATTGTAATGACAATAATAATAAGGTGGTGGAAAATGTAATTAGAAATTGGGTCAATTACTGAAAATTGGTATGAATTAATATGCACATAATTAGGGGACACATTGGGATATATCAGATGGTGTAGATGGGAGGTGATCATAATAGATCAAAGATGGGAGGGGAAAAGAACAGAACGGAGAAGAAGGGGAAGGAAGAAAGAAGTAAAGAGGGGGGGGGGGGAGGGGATGTTTTACTTACTGAATAAAGGATGACCAAACTCGAACCAATATTGTAAGTGTCAAGGGACACATGAAAACATCATCTGAGTTCGAGGGGCAAAAATATGTAAAATTAATAATTGGTCATTCCCTTGACACTTACAATATCGGTTCGAGTTTGGTCATCCTTTATTCAGTAAGTAAAACATCTCCTTCCCCCCCTCTTTCCTTCTTTCTTCCTTCTCCTTCTTTTCCGTTCTGTTCTTTTCCCAAATATATTTTCCATGTGTAAGGCTCCCATATTATATGGAGTGCACTTGCATCTAGCCCCATTAGGTGGCGACACCACCAAGGCATATAAAAAGGCGGTATACAGCCATTAACAATCAGCTTGAGAAAGGTGTGCGCAGTGACTGTTATCACCTCATGGCGCTCGCACTGAAACGCGTTGCATTCTGGTCCTGACGTCATCCCGCCTCATGCCACGTCCCAGCACAAACTCACCGCTTGCGTTCCAGCCCTCCTTCTGGCACCCGCAGTGATACCCGGAAACCATCCATTGGGACAGTGAACCAGCATCTCTCCATGCGGCACTTTGCAGCTAGCGTCTACAGCTCCAGGGACCATCCACATGAGCGGTGACTGACTGTCGATTGGACTCCAATATATGCCTGCATACAGTAACCACTAAGTGAGTGCTTTGATACTCTTTTATTATTGAAGTGAACAGTTTTATCTAAGTGATGCCTGCCCTCTGTTTGTCTCTTTTTACATGTACTGGAGTCCAGCTTCGGCTCCCTCTGCAAGGCTGCCCAGGCAAAAGACTGTCATCTCACATAGAGCTATCACAGCTCAAAGGACTTTGTGGAATAGTGTTTTAATTTTATGTGTCAGTATGCGCTATTATTGTTCATTTTTATATAAATGTCAAGGTGATGCTGAGGCCCTTCGACATCTGACTGAGCTGAGAGAGTTGTTCTTGCGCCTTCTAGATCATCGCGCCCGCAGACAACTATCCCACAAATTCTACGAGCATGGCAACAAGTGTGGAAAAATGCTTGCTAGGGCACTCCGAAAGAGGCGGATAGCCTCCCACATACATACACTCCAGGCCCCCAGTGGTGAGGCCACCCTGAATTCTTCTGGGATCGCCTCACTATTTCGGGACTGTTTTGCGGACCTATACAACCTAGACAAAAATATCTCCCAAACAGAGCAAACAGCTAAACTGCGCGCAATTAGCGACTATCTTGCGTCGCCCGGTCTTCTTTCTCTGACATCGAAGCAACAACTAGATCTCGAGTCTCCCATTACCCCTCAGGAGGTTGCTGAGACGGTGAGAGCCCTGCCCAATGGAAGGAGCCCTGGACCGGATGGATACACCAAAGCATATTATGCTAAGTTTCTCCCCCTACTGCAAAACCACATGTGTAGGTACTTTAACTCGCTCGCTAACGGGCACACGATCCCACTCGATGCCTTGCTGGCTTATATCACGGCTCTCCCAAAGGAGGGAAAAGATCCTACCCTCCCCCAAAGCTACCGCACGATATCGTTGCTCAATGTTTATATCAAAATCTTTGCAAAAATTATGGCGAAACGCTTGAAACACCTCCTACCGTCCATCATTCACCCTGATCAGATGGGATTTATATCAGGTCGTGAGGCCAGAAACAATTCTATCTGGGCCACGCAGCTTATTCACTGGGCACGCTCTGACGGAAACTCAACACCTTATCTAATTTTGTCTACAGATGCCGAAAAGGCATTTGACCGAGTAGACTGGTCATACCTCAAGGCAGCCTTAGAAGCCTTGGGATTAGGCCCCCACATGTTTCAATGGATAATGGCCCTTTATACAACTCTAAATGTGAGAGGTAAATGGCCACCTGTCCCCTGGGTTCCCCATATGGAATGGAATGAGGCAAGGATGCCCTCTCTCTCCCCTCCTTTTTGCCCTAGTTCTAGAGCCTTTTCTTAGAACAGTGCGGGCAAGTGGCGACATTAGAGGGATAACGGTAGGGTCCACTGAACACAAACTCTCAGCTTATGCTGATGATGTCCTCTTCTACCTTACGAACCCCCTTGTCTCGTTGCCAAACCTTATGAGGGAACTTCAACTTTTTGGACACATATCCAACTTCAAAATTAACTATACCAAATCTGAGGTCTTGCTCATTAATTTACCGAAGGCGTTAGCTACTATGGCAAGCTTTCACATTTTGTTGGGCTAAATCCTCTATCAAATATCTAGGGGTCCAACTCACTGACCGGTTTGAAACACAACATTTTTTCACAGTTTAGGCCGATACGTATTCTTCTACATATTTTTGGTAAAAAAAAAATAATAAAAAAAACCGCAATAAGCGTATATTGATTGTTTGCACAAAAGTTATAGCAGCTACAAAAAACGGGATAGATTTACAGTCAGGTCCATAAATATTGGGACATCGACACAATTATAATCTTTTTGGCTCTATACACCACCACAATGGATTTGAAATGAAACAAACAAGATGTGCATTAACTGCAGACTTTCAGCTTTAATATGAGGGTATTTACATCCAAATCAGGTGAGCGGTGTAGGAATTACAACAGTTTGTATATGTGCCTCCCACTTTTTAAGGGACCAAAAGTAATGGGACAATTGGCTGCTCAGCTGTTCCATGGCCAGGTGTGTGTTATTCCCTCATTATCCCATTTACAAGGAGCCGATAAAAGGTCCAGAGTTAATTTCAAGTGTGCTATTTGCATTTGGAATCTGTTTCTGTCAACTCTCAATATGAGATCCAAAGAGCTGTCACTATCAGTGAAGCAAGCCATCATTAGGCTGAAAAAACAAAACAAACCCATCATAGAGATAGCAAAAACATTAGGTGTGGCCAAATCAACTGTTTGGAACATCCTTAAAAAGAAAGAACGCACCGGTGAGCTCAGCAGCACCAAAAGACCCGGAAGACCACGGAAAACAACTGTGGTGGATGACCGAAGAATTCTTTCCCTGGTGAAGAAAACACCCTTCACAACAGTTGGCCAGATCAAGAACACTCTCCAGGAGGTAGGTGTATGTGTGTCAACGTCAACAATCAAGAGAAGACTTCACCAGAGTGAATACAGAGGGTTTACCACAAGATGTAAACCATTGGTGAGCCTCAAAAACAGGAAGGCCAGATTAGAGTTTGCCAAACAACATCTAAAAAAGCCTTCACAGTTCTGGAACAACATCCTATGGACAGATGAGACCAAGATCAACTTGTACCAGAGTGATGGGAAGAGAAGAGTATGGAGAAGGAAAGGAACTGCTCATGATCCAATAGTTTCATGGTGTGGGCATGTATGGCTGCCAATGGAACTGGTTCTCTTGTATTTATTGATGATGTGACTGCTGACAAAAGCAGCAGGATGAATTCTGAAGTGTTTCTGGCAATATTATCTGCTCATATTCAGCCAAATGCTTCAGAACTCATTGGACGGCGCTTCCCAGTGCAGATGGACAATGACCCGAAGCATACTGCAAAAGCACCAAAGGGAAAGAAGTGGAATGTTATGCTAATGGCCAAGTCAATCACCTGACCTGAATCCGATTGAGCATGCATTTCACTTGCTGAAGACAAAACTGAATGGAAAATGCCCCAAGAACAAGCAGGAACTGAAGACAGTTGCAGTAGAGGCCTGGCAGAGCATCACCAGGGATGAAACCCAGCGTCTGGTGATGTCTATGCGTTCCAGACTTCAGGCTGTAATTGACTGCAAAGGATTTGCAACCAAGTATTAAAAAGTGAAAGTTTGATTTATGATTGTTAATCTGTCCCATTACTTTGGGTCCCTTAAAAAGTGGGAGGCACATATACAAACTGTTGTAATACCTACACTGTTCACCTGATTTGGATGTAAATACCCTCAAATTTAAGCTGATAGTCTGCAGTTAAAGCACATTTTGTTTGTTTTCGTTTAAATTCATTGTGGTGGTGTATAGAGCTAAAAAGATTAGAATTGTGTCGATGTCCCAATATTTATGGACCTGGCTGTATAGCATTTTTATAAAAAGTAATTTTTTAATAGTAATGGCGGCGATCAGCGATTTTTATCGTGACTGCGATATTGCGGCGGACACATCGGACACTTTTGACACATTTTTGGGACGATTCACATTTATACAGCGATCCCTGCTATAAAAATGCATTGATTACTGTATAAATATGACTGGCAGGGAAGGGGTTAACACTAGGGGGCGATCAAGGGGTTAAATGTGTTCCCTAGATTGTGATTCTTACTGTGGGGGGAGGGGACTGACTGGGGGAGGTGACCGATGGTTGTCCCTATGTACAAGGGACACACCATCGGTCTCCTCTCCCTGACAGGACGTGGATCTGTGTGTTTACACACACAGATCCACGATCCTGCTCAATTACTGGGCAATCGTGGGTGCCCGTCGGCCATTGTGGCCACCGGGCACGCGCATCGGGACCCCAGTGACGCGGCCTAGTGGCTTCTGAAGGTGATCACATCATATGACGTCCGTCCAGAACAACAGGGTCTTCCGCCCGCCGTCATTTGACGGTGGGCGGTTGACAAGCGGTTAAAATGAACGTTCTCCCTAGGGTACTCTTCCTGATGCAGATGTTACCTATTCCTCTCCCCAAAAGCTTCTTTACCCAACTTCAGAGTCTCATGATTGGGTTCATATGGCACAATAAAAAACCCAGGTTGGCTATGCACCTACTTCAGAGATCTAATGGGGTGGGGGGGTCTAGGCCTCCCAGACATACACCGCTATTATAGAGCCATAGCACTCCAACGTATCTTAAATTGGCGCTATCATACCGGCTCCAAGATGTGGGTTTCCCTAGAGAAAAGCCTAGCAGGTCGCAACTTATTGTACGCCCCTTGGCTGTCCCGGGAACACAGAGGGCTCTCAGGGTCGGCTTCCCCACTTACTAGGGAGAATATTGTTTAAACTAAAGATGGACTTTAAACGGCACACAGATAGATATTGTAAAAATTCTAAGGGTTTTATTGTTGGTAGAAAAATATAATTGAATTTAGGTAAAAAGTACATTAATACAAGACAATGACATTATGTAACAGTCATCAATAGTTAGTATAGGGTCCCATTTACAAGACTCAACACATCTCCCAGAAATTACATTGACATGTAAAATACACAAAGTAGAATAGGATAATGTATAGCCAACAAACACAAATGAGGAGTTGGACGGTATGCACGAGAGATGGCTGGTCTTATTGATAGGTCCGGTAAATTCAAAGATAAAGATCTTGCTTTCGCTCGACTAGTTTCGCGTTCCAAAACGCTTCGTCGGGAGCATAGTATTGAACAAGGCCGTGTTAAGTAGTGAAACCGGCCTAGGTATTTTTACCTGGCAATCCGTGTATCACAGGGTGCCAGTATTATGTAAACACATTCATGGTAAACAATCATGCGTGATTTAAGTAAAAAAGTAACTGTGCACAGGCTACTGATAGGTAGGGAACGTAAATCCAGGTATAATAAGCCAGACAATACTGTAGAGGAGTGTGTCAGTCAGAAGCACTTGCTCGAGCCACACAATGGTAGTCTGTTTGGGTGACCCCTAGTGATAGACTGACCCAGCTTGTAGCTTGACAGGGATTATATGCTGGTAGACCTGGATGGAACCTCTCCTGTGGACCACAGGAGAGGTTCCATCCAGGTCTACCAGCATATAATCCCTGTCAAGCTACAAGCTGGGTCAGTCTATCACTAGGGGTCACCCAAACAGACTACCATTGTGTGGCTCGAGCAAGTGCTTCTGACTGACACACTCCTCTACAGTATTGTCTGGCTTATTATACCTGGATTTACGTTCCCTACCTATCAGTAGCCTGTGCACAGTTACTTTTTTACTTAAATCACGCATGATTGTTTACCATGAATGTGTTTACATAATACTGGCACCCTGTGATACACGGATTGCCAGGTAAAAATACCTAGGCCGGTTTCACTACTTAACACGGCCTTGTTCAATACTATGCTCCCGACGAAGCGTTTTGGAACGCGAAACTAGTCGAGCGAAAGCAAGATCTTTATCTTTGAATTTACCGGACCTATCAATAAGACCAGCCATCTCTCGTGCATACCGTCCAACTCCTCATTTGTGTTTGTTGGCTATACATTATCCTATTCTACTTTGTGTATTTTACATGTCAATGTAATTTCTGGGAGATGTGTTGAGTCTTGTAAATGGGACCCTATACTAACTATTGATGACTGTTACATAATGTCATTGTCTTGTATTAATGTACTTTTTACCTAAATTCAATTATATTTTTCTACCAACAATAAAACCCTTAGAATTTTTACAATATCTATCTGTGTGCCATTTAAAGTCCATCTTTAGTTTAAACAATATTCTCCCATTGATTATCGGGACGTTGGCGCATTTATACTAGGTGCATCCACAGTGTCACCCTGTGGTGATGCACAATTTAGCAATTTCCTTCTAAAATTCCCCACTTACTACTCATGCCCTACGAGTCTGGGATCGCACTAACGCCTTGTACGCCCTAGGTCCCTCTGGATCCCTGTTGACACCGCTGGGATGCTTCCTGTGGTTCCCTCCCGGGGAACAGGTAGCCTTTTTTGGGTCCTGGGTCACTAACAGTAACTACAGCTGTGGCAAGTTCTTGGAACAGGGTAAGTTTCTCCCCCTAGAGACCCTGAGGTATAGATATGGACGCTTCCCAATGGACTGGTGGTGACACAAGCAGCTTCACCACTTCATTGCGACCCATTGTAGCTATATCAGGGGGATACACACTCTCACTCCATATGAACGGCTGTTCATCGAGCAGGAGCCTACCCCTCATTTGATTTCTGAACTCTACCAGCTACTGGGCTCAGCTTCCACTGTCACCAAACCGGCCTTTATCCGAGAATGGGAGCGTGACCTAGAGATGGAGTTTTCAGCCGAACAAATGTCACATATGTTTAGACTCACACATACTAGCTCAATGGACTCCAAGACGCAGGAAACTAACTACAAACTCTTAACACGCTGGTTCTGGGTACCTGCGGCCCTTTCATGTATATACCCCTCAGTCACAGACCGTTGCTGGCACGGCTGCGGCCAGATAGGCACGCTCTTTCAAATATGGTGGGAATGCCCGGCGATCAGTCTGTTCTGGCTAGAAGTTCGTACGCACATAAAGGAAGCCCTCGAGGTCGATATCCCGTTTTCCCCAGTTCGCTTCCTCCTGCATGTCCCTGCCCTCCCTCTAAGCCATTACAAGAAAAGCACGTTACCACACCTTCTGAATGCCGCCAAAAGGCTTATACCTCGCTATTGGAAACGCCCTGTCAGGTCACCTGTGGCCAGATGACAGATGCACACTGTTGGGGGTCAGGAATGCACCACAAGGTAGTGAACCCTATGGATGACTGCTGCGGATGAGACACTGGGTGGTTGTGGAAAGCGGGACCAGTGGAGAACAACAGGGATCCACAGGGAGCTAGAGCCCAAGATTCCCCAGGGCGCGGAGTCTAAGATCCAGCAGGTTTTCACCAGAGCCTCTAGTGATAAAGGATGGCCTACGCTGCAGCTGGGTCCAGGTCGCGGCCCCCAGAGTCCCCTAGCTCACGCTCCGTAGGGTAAAGAGGATAGAGGGAAAGCAGCAGCACAGGATACAAGAATAGTGAGGGGAAAAGCCAAGGTCAGGGCAACAAACAGACACGGATAAACGAAGGACAAGCCCAAGGTCAAGGTCACTAGCAGACAGGGATAGTCGGGAACAAGCCAATATCGTAACACAGAGACAGACGTAGCACACGGCAGGCAGGAACCCAAACACACAATGCTTAACAAACACGTTGATCAGCAAGGCAGACTTGCAGTGCACAGGTTAATATAGAGTTCTGTGATAGGGCCTGGGGTGGATCCAGGCTGGGAGGAGAGATTATAAAAGCAGCCAGATGAGAGTCTGGCCTCTAAGGTGAACACAAGAGGAGGAAGGTAAGATGGCAGACAAACATTACTGCATATCCATGACACGCCCGCAGGTCCCTACTGTAGACGAGTGGTTCAAGAAGGTGGATGAAATTAGAGAGACCCTCCGTCTGGGTAGCGAGGTACAAGGGCGTAAGTGAACGGTACACTAATATCTGGGTGCCCTGGCAGAAATATACTGCTGACCCAGATCCTGTGCCATCTAGCCTGGAAGTTGCGTTGTTGGAGTTAGCGGAGCCCTCGCTGAAAGTGCCTGTTAATGGTGATGTGCATCCCTGAAGCCGACTTACCATAATCCTTCTTTATACTGTGGTCCTTTTTTTCGTCCTTTCCCGTTTTTCTTTTTTTTTCTTTTCTGCTAATAGATCTGACAAACCTGACCAAATCTCATGTTCGCCATATTTTATACAAACTCTTTCTATGTTTTTGTTTTGTGTTTTTTCTTTTTTTAGTTAATGTTCCTATTATGCACTGATAGTTGCACCAAGTGAACCTTGACCGATAACCTTAGTGCCTTGGTGGGGCCCCTCGCCTGGGGGGGCTGCTGGGGGGAGGCCTGGGCGGCTTTACCCCTAGATGGAGGTATGATGGAGGCTCTGTTGCCCCTCTTCCTCTGGGGGTGGGGCTGGTCTTGTCCCCGACGGCCGCTGGGCTGGGAAATGCCCTGGAGTATATGATGCTGCCCTTCAGCTTGGGTCAGGTTCACTCTTAGATTAGCAGGGGGGAACTCTCCCTGGAACTGAAACCGTGTATGTTTTGGTCCCCTTCCCTAACCCTCTACCCATTCCCCTATGTCCTCCCTGTTTCCATGCTCAGACATGTTGATGTATTTACCTCTACGGTAAAATCTGCAATCTTTCAAACCCTCACTGTTGAGGTATTGTTGACTCTGTTACATTTTATATGTCAAAATTAAAATAAAGATTATATAAAAAAGAAATACATCTTACTAACTGAATTTTATATCCCTTGTGCTAATTTTTTTTTTTTTTTTTTTTTTTTTATGTTGGCTACACTTAGGTTTTAAAGAGACTTTGTCACCAGACCAGTCATTTAAACAAAAATCTCCCCATAAGATTATGTGCCAAGTTTGAGTTCTGTTATAAGACTGGCTAAATATTTTTTACAGTTCAAATTTTGTCCCCAGTAAATCCTAACTCCGCTAGACGTGTTATGTTTATTAAAAGGTCCTTTTTCACAAGTGATCCTACCAGTGGGAAAAACAGCTTTAATCCAGGCGCCCTCAAAGTCTGGGCCATTCGTGTCACTTGAAAGGTTAAACATCTCTGCTGTGCAGCTTGTATGAGCGGTAAAGAGTTGCAGTTGCTGCTGCGGGAGTATCAAAACTGCTTTTCCCACTAGTGTGACTGCTAGTGACCCTTTAAACTAATATCTGTCATTACATTTTTTAGAACCATTTTTATAGTATATTCTCTTGTAATGGATTACATAGACTTTTAAAGTCATCCATACATTACACAAAATGTACACAACACAAATGATTTGAATGACATCTTATAATAACTTGTTCATACAGTGAGTGTAAGGAGCTTGCTTGCCTCTGCATGAGCAGCTGTGCTGTCTGGGTTTTGGATGAGGGCTGGTATTGAGGCAAAGTGAGGCATTCATTAATGTCTGGTCTGACTACAGCATGCAATTCTCATTAGTTGCTTAGGATCACTAAATATATTCATTTAAAGAGATCCATTCATTTCAGCAAAAATTATTCCATATGTATTCTATGAAAAAAAATCTCTAGGAATGTGACACATTTTGCACAGCCACAACAGCAAATTTCTCTGTTTTGTGTAATATGATTATTTCCCATGCTCATCAGCACCATCTAGTGGCCATAATGCTCTATTTTTCTTGACTGAGGTATTTCAGAAAAATACAGCATTATGGCCACTAGATGGCACTGATGATCATGGGCAATATTAGAAATACAGCAATGTTTTCATTGTGGCTATGCAAATATTTGTCACATTCATATAGTCATTTTTTTTAAATAAATAGTTAAATAGATTATTGACCTGTAAAAGCCTCCCTTGTGTAGATGTCCAAATGTACTGAGACTGCTGTTGGTGGCTGCCATCTTAAATGTGATGTCAGCCGTCCCAGCAGACTAAGAGCTGTTAGTCAAGGGACACTTCATAGTATTTCCCACTCCAGATGAAGTCAGACCAGACGAAACCGGTAGAGTGCACAAGCTGAATGTCACAAACACTTCCAGGATTTGTCAGCATTTGTCTCTTACATGCCTGTTTGATACAGCTTAAATGTGAGTAATATTGCTATAAGTTCAATAAAAGTGTTTTTTATTACGGAATTACACTATTTGGGATTCCTTCCTCTCCCTCTTACTCTGAGATAATACTGGGATTAGCACAAAAGGACCAGGGAGACAAGACACCGCCAGAGTGCTGCACAGTGGCATACACTGTGAACGTTTTTCACCCCAAGAGGGGGTGAACATCTGGTGAGTGCGGTCTTTATTGGAGCACGTTCTGCTGTGGGCACCAGACTTGAAGATTAAAAAAGGTCACATCACCAGGCACTGGGCACCTAGAATCTGAAAAAAACTACAAAATCATTGGACAATCATATTGCTCAATCGAATCGCATGAGGTTGCATTTGCACCTTATTGCGTAGTCGCTCAACCAAATCGCATGAGGTTGCATTCATATTGCTCAATCGAATCGCATGAGGTTGCATTTGCACCTTATTGCATAGTCCCCCAACCAAATCGCATGAGGTTGCATTTGCACTTTTCTGCATAGTCGCAAGATTTTTTGCCTAGCAAAGTTGCAGGGCATCTAGCATCAAATCATTGGACAATCACATCAATTTGCACAATTCTGCATTTTTTTTAATTTTTTTTTTTTTTGCACTTTATCGCATAGTTGCAGGACATTTTTGCATGCATCATTAATTTATTACTATCACGGTTTTATACATTGGTTTAATTTTTTACACTGTTATCACCTTTAATTGTTCACAATATTTTATTCATTTCATTGTTGTATTTTTTATATATATTATTTTATGCTCATCATTATTTATATCCGCATTAATCTATATTTATCACATATTCATATATATCAGTGAAGTATTTAGGAGTTACACTATGGCACCAATGACACTAGTATAATATAGGGGTATTTATGTATCTATTTATATACAAAATATTCACTTGCACTCTAGAGCAAGGAAGTCAATGAATTGTAATTAGCGCCAATTCTACACCTCCCTTCAGTCTACTCATTTACTCCACCCAGGTGGATTAATTATGTAGAGGCAGCTCCTTACTTATTCATCACAGGACGTATTTATACACCCCTGTTGTGTGTTCCTACTGGCATATGAGGTCCATTGCTCGGATTCACACTCACACTCTATTTCCCACTATACCTACCCTGGCATCTATGTAAAAGGTTATGTAAGGAGGGAGAAGTGGAGTAGCTGGGACAGCACAGACATTAATTAGCTACTCCCAAAAGAGGAGGAATATAACGTACAACGATTTTTGACACCCTTGGCAAAACCTAATTTTGCCGCCCCCATTGGCTTCACCCCTGACTCCACCCCCTTTACCCTGCCCATGTAAAAGGAGGCGGCACTATACAGGAAGTATATGCTTCTTCTAGCGCTGGCTCCAGTGCTGCACTGCGCCTCTAATTACACTACCGGTCAGACGGAGCAGCTGCCTGAGACTGAGTTAGTTACATGCTGCAGCCTGCAGAGCATGCAGATGCGGAGGAAAACCAGTGGCTATGCGCCCCTAGGCAGCAGTGCGCCCTAGGCGGCTGCCTAGTTTGCCTAGTGGTAGCACCGGCCCTGCATGGAGGGAAGACACTATGCTAGAGATTTGAGACTTCCTGGAGTAGAAGATTTTTCCAGCAAGTTTAAAGGCACACTGCCTGTGGATAAAAAACATTTATGAAAATGAAAATACTGCAAGTAAAATACATATGTTTTCTGTGCTTGTACCTGTTGCAGAGTACGATTGCTGGGTGCAGCGGAGTCAATTCAGATCAGGCGTTGTGGAGTAACAGGAACTGGCTTCTTTATTGGAACATAACCACACTAGCAAAGATGTCACCTCACATGGAAAGAAGAACACAGACAGGAAAAAGCAACCAACAAGTACAGCACTATGTACAGGAAATACAACACATCATAGAAAATGTATAGAATAGCATATCACTGAGCATTAGCGATATCTAGTGTCCTGTTTGTGAACTGCAGTCAATAGGCTAAGCTGAAAGTTGTTGTATCTCCAACACCCCTTCTCAACAGCAAAGGCTTAAGCCCTGTACACACGATCAGTTTTACCGATGAAAACAGTTCGATGGACTTTTTTCATCGGACAAACCGATCGTGTATGGGACCCATCGGTCTTTTTTCCATCGGTTTTAAAAAATAGAACATGTTTTACATTTTTCCGATAGATCAAAAACCAATAGCAAATTCCGATTGTCTATGGGCAAGTCCATCGGATAAAAAACCCACGCATGCTCAGAATCAAGTCGACGCATGCTCAGAGGCATTTGGAACGGTCGGTTTTTTGACTGATGGTGTGTAGGCAAGACTGATGGAAGTCAGCTTCATCGGATTTCCGATGGACAAAACCATCGGATTAGAATCCACAGGATATCCGATCGTGTGTACGAGGCTTTAGTCTGTTATACCCATCTTCTTTGTAAGCCTTGAATGTCTTTCAGCGGTCAGGGGCTTTGTAAGGATATCTGCTGTCATATCCTCGGTTGGGCAATAAAGTAACTCAAGAAGACCTTGCTCTTGAAGATCCCAAAAAAGTGGAACTTCACATCAATGTGCTTGGTTCTTGAATTAACTCCTTCCATGTGCACAAGTACAAGGCATCCTTGATTGTCCTCATAGATTTCTGTTGGTCCCAACTGTGGTTGACCCAAGTCTCTTAATAGCTGTCTCAGCCATATAACTTCTTGGCTTGCCTGCGCTGCATCAACATATTCTGCTTCAGTAGACGACAGTGTAACAGTGAGTTGCTTTTTACTAGTCCAACTGATGGCACCTCCTGATAGAAAAAATAAGTAGCCACTGGTAGATTTTCTGTCACTGGTGTCTCCTGCCCAGCCAGCATCCACATATCATGTTAAGGTGCTTTCATCACTTGCTGGTAACTTTAACTTGTAGTGTGAAGTCCCTTTAAGATAGCGAATGATTCACTTTACAGCATTCCAGTCCTTTTTACTTGGCATTGAAACCTTTCTGCATAGGATTCCAACAGTTGCTGCAATGTCCGGCCTTGAAGCAGTGGTAAGGTACAGCAATTTCCCTATTGCTTTCCTGTTTTGAGTATTAGTAGGTAATGGGTTATCGTGACAATTCATCTCCTTTAGGTAGTTGGTTTCCATGGGAGACTTTACTGGTTTGGCGTCTTCCATTCCAAATGTTTCAATTATTTCTTGTATTTTGTGTCTTTGGTTCAGAAGAATGCTGCCATCTTCCTCTCTCTCGGTCTGGATGCCGAGGTAATTCTTTATGTTGCCAAGGTCTTTGGTGTCAAAGTGCTGATTTAGTTTTTCCAGTATTTCTGCTTCATCCCTTTCTTACTCAAAGCAAATCAGGATATCATCCACATAAATAAGCATATAGACCAGTGGTCTCCAAACTGCGGCCCGAGGGCCGGATGCGGCCCTTTGCTTGCCTTTATCCAGCCCTTGGAGCACTATCCCTTCCAATGATATGAGACACTATTCTGCCATCTGACACCGACAATGAAGCACCATTTCTCCCACTGACACCACTAATGGGGCACTATTCCTCCCTATGGTACCAGCAATGGGGCACTATTCCTCCCCCTAATACCAGATGTTTACTCTGACTGATGCCAGAAAAATTTTCACTCCCGCTTGCCAAAGTCCGGCCCTCCAAGAGTCTGAAGGACCATAAACTGGCCCTTTGTTTAGAATGTTTGGAGACCCCTGATATAGACCCATCTGTTTGCCAATTTATTTGTGTATAAGCAGGGGTCTGTTTTACTCCTTAGAAAGTTTTAATGTGTAAGCACTTCATTTATTTTTAGATTCCACGCTCTGGCTGCTTGCTTTAGACCATATATACTCCTGCGAAGTTTGCACACTAGGTCTGACCTTTGTTCATCTTTGAATCCTGGCGGCTGTTCCATGTAAATTTCTTCTGTTAAATCGCCATGTAGAAACACGGTTTTCACATCAAAATGTTTCACTTGCATTTTCCTTGTGACGGCTACTGTCAGTAAAGTCCGTACTGTAGAGTGCTTGACTACTGGTGCATATATCTCATCATAGTCCTCTCCGTATTTTTGAGAATAGCCCTTGGCTACTAGTCTTGCTTTGTACCGTTCAAGTGTGCCATCTGCATTGTATTTCACTTTAAAAGTCCATTTACAGCCTATGGCTTTCCTTCCCGGTGGTAGTTCTGTAAGTGTCCATGTTTTAGTGTCATGCATGGATTTTATCTCTTCCTCAGCAGCCTTTATCCATTTACTTGCTTCTTGTTCTGAAAGCTGAGATATGTCTTCCCAACTTGCAGGTTCGTTGATACTGGCAGTACTTGCTTTGTATGAGAGACGTATAGGTGGTTTACTTTTGTTTTCTCTTGTTGAACGTCTCGTTTTTATGTCTGAGCCTTCTTGTGTCTGCTCTTCAGTATTGGTTGAGTCTGCACTCACTTTAATTGTTTGTTCGGAAGTTACAGAGATGGGCTGGTCAATGTCAGTTTTCTCTTCTATTCTTGCTTCTACTGTTGTCATTACATTGTCTCTTAACCACTTGAGATCCGCGCTATAGCCAAAAGACGGCTGCAGCGCGGCTCTCAAGTGCAGAGTGGACGTCCCCAGGACGTCCTTCTCTGTTTACATCCCACCGTGCGCCCTCGGCGGCGCGCGGCGGGAACAGCTGTGCGCTCCGCATCACGTGATGCCGATGCGCGTGCCTGGCGGCCGCGATGTCCGCCAGGTACATGCAATCGGCTGTGACAGAGGCAGGACGTGGATCTCTGTGTTACACACAGAGATCCACGTCCTGTCAGGGAGAGAGGAGACCAATGCTGTGTCCCTTGTACATAGGGACACAGATCGGTCTCCTCCCCCAGTCAGTACCCTCCCCCCCACAGTAAGAAACACTAATAGGGAACATATTTAACCCTTTGATCGCCCCCTAGTGTTAACCCCTTCCCTGCCAGTCACATTTATACAGTAATCAATGCATTTTTATAGCACTGTTCGCTGTATAAATGTGAATGGTCCCAAAATATAGTGTCAAAAGTGTCCGATATGTCCGCCGCAATATCGCAGGCCTGACAAAAATCGCAAATCGCCGCCATTACTAGTAAAAAAAAAAAATATAATAAAAATGTCATAATTCTATCCCCTATTTTGTAGGCACTATAACTTTTGTGCAAACCAATCACTATATGCTTATTGCAAAAAAAATGACCAAAAATAAATAGAAGAATACATATCGGCCTAAACTGAGAAAAAAAAAATTTTTTTTAAGAATTGGGATATTATAATAACAAAAAGTAAAAAAATATTGTGTTTTTTTTCAAAATTTTCTGTCTTTTTTTGTTTATAGTGCAAAAAATAAAAACCGCAGAGGTGATCAAATACCACCAAAAGAAAGCTCTATTTGTGGGAAAAAAATGATAAAAATATCATTTGGGTACAGCATTGTATGACCGCGCAATTGTCATTCAAAGTGCGTCAGCGCCGAAAGCTGAAAATTGGTCCGGGTACGAAGGGGGTTTAAGTGCCCAGTAAGGAAGTGGTTAAATCTTCAACAAAAGTTATGCTGTTGCTAATGGCAACCTTGTTTGTTTTGGGATTTAGGATTCTGTAACCCTTGACATTGTCACTGTATCCAACGAAGATACCTTCAAACGCTCTGTTTTGGAGTTTGGTGCGTGTTTCTTCAGGTATGTAGATGAATGCTTTGCATCCAATAACACTTAGGTGTTTTACACTTGGCTTCTCATTGTGCCATAGTTCATATGGGGTTTTCACTAGACATGTGCACACTGAAATATTTTGTTTCGGAATTTTGTTTTCGTTCGAAAAATAAATTTATTTAGTTACTCCCGAAATTCGTTTTTATTTATATTGTTTTTCGTTAGAAATTGCATTCGTCCGAAAAACTGAATTAAGGTCGAATCTGTCATTGAAGGCTTTTGGTGTCTGTCGAATGTTCAAAGAAGATTCGACAGGGCAGCGAAACTGTACGACGCCACAATCGTACATTTCCGGTCGAATGTTCCGCCTACAAGCTAGCTATAGTAGAATTATAATGTTGTATGACTAGTAATACATACAGGTCCTTCTCAAAAAATTAGCATATTGTGATAAAGTTCATTATTTTCTGTAATGTACTGATAAACATTAGACTTTCATATATTTTAGATTCATTACACACAACTGAAGTAGTTCAAGCCTTTTCTTGTTTTAATATTGATGATTTTGGCATACAGCTCATGACAACCCAAAATTCCTATCTCAAAAAATTAGCATATTTCATCCGACCAATAAAATAAAAGTGTTTTTAATACAAAAAAAGTCAACCTTCAAATAATTATGTTCAGTTATGCACTCAATACTTGGTCGGGAATCCTTTTGCAGAAATGACTGCTTCAATGCGGCGTGGCATGGAGGCAACCAGCCTGTGGCACTGCTGAGGTGTTATGGAGGCCCAGGATGCTTCGATAGCGGCCTTAAGCTCATCCAGAGTGTTGGGTCTTGCGTCTCTCAACTTTCTCTTCCCAATATCCCACAGATTCTCTATGGGGTTCAGGTCAGGAGAGTTGGCAGGCCAATTGAGCACAGTAATACCATGGTCAGTAAACCATTTACCAGTGGTTTTGGCACTGTGAGCAGGTGCCAGGTCGTGCTGAAAAATGAAATCTTCATCTCCATAAAGCTTTTCAGCAGATGGAAGCATGAAGTGCTCCAAAATCTCCTGATAGCTAGCTGCATTGACCCTGCCCTTGATAAAACACAGTGGACCAACACCAGCAGCTGACATGGCACCCCAGACCATCACTGACTGTGGGTACTTGACACTGGACTTCAGGCATTTTGGCATTTCCCTCTCCCCAGTCTTCCTCCAGACTCTGGCACCTTGATTTCCGAATGACATACAAAATTTGCTTTCATCCGAAAAAAGTACTTTGGACCACTGAGCAACAGTCCAGTGCTGCTTCTCTGTAGCCCAGGTCAGGCGCTTCTGCCGCTGTTTCTGGTTCAAAAGTGGCTTGACCTGGGGAATGCGGCACCTGTAGCCCATTTCCTGCACACGCCTGTTCACGGTGGCTCTGGATGTTTCTACTCCAGACTCAGTCCACTGCTTCCGCAGGTCCTCCAAGGTCTGGAATCGGTCCTTCTCCACAATCTTCTTCAGGGTCCGGTCACCTCTTCTCGTTGTGCAGCGTTTTCTGCCACACTTTTTCCTTCCCACAGACTTCCCACTGAGGTGCCTTGATACAGCACTCTGGGAACAGCCTATTCGTTCAAAAATTTCTTTCTGTGTCTTACCCTCTTGCTTGAGGGTGTCAATGATGGCCTTCTGGACAGCAGTCAGGTCGGCAGTCTTACCCATGATTGCGGTTTTGAGTAATGAACCAGGCTGGGAGTTTTTAAAAGCCTCAGGAATCTTTTGCAGGTGTTTAGAGTTAATTAGTTGATTCAGATGATTAGGTTAATAGCTCCTTTAGAGAACCTTTTCATGATATGCTAATTTTTTGAGATAGGAATTTTGGGTTGTCATGAGCTGTATGCCAAAATCATCAATATTAAAACAAGAAAAGGCTTGAACTACTTCAGTTGTGTGTAATGAATCTAAAATATATGAAAGTCTAATGTTTATCAGTACATTACAGAAAATAATGAACTTTATCACAATATGCTAATTTTTTGAGAAGGACCTGTATATATATTAATTATTATTACTAATCAACCAACATTAGAATTTTTCTATAGCCTATGGGCAGAGTATTTGACTGGAAATGTACGATTGCAGCGTCGTACAGTTTATCTGCTCCGTTGAATCTTCTTAGAACTTTCAACAGACACCATAAGCCTTCAATGACAGATTCGACGTTTGTATGTTTTTCGATGCTTTGTCGAATCTTCGTCGTTCATGTTGAATTGTCAAGTTAGTTTTTTTACTGCTCCTCCTCTTTGGTTACAATCAGCCAATAACATTCATCATCATCATTATTTTTATTTTACTTCCCCCACCCAATTCCAGCAGCGATCTTTTCTCTCTATGTCGAATCTTTTCTCTCTATAATGTCGAATCTTTTCTCTCTATAATGTCGAATCTTTTCTCTCTATGTAGAGTAATCTTGGACTAATAGAGTTAAGGTTAGGCACATTCGACCACAGGTTCGATAGACACAGATTGTTATTGTCAGCCTCATGTCGAATCTCCTATCTATATCGAACTGTTGTTGCAATGAAAATTAAGCATTTGTTTATGTCAGATCTTTCGGTTTTCGGATTCTGCATTTTCGTTTGTTAAAAAGATAACGAAAATACCTGAAATTCGGACGAAAATGCATTCGAAAGAAAACGAATGCACATGTCTAGTTTTCACCACTGTTCTGGAAAGAAGTCTGTTCTGCAAATATGTAGCTGTCATAGCTGCCTCACCCCAGTATTTTGTGGTAGTTCAGAGTCTGTCAGCATACATCTGATCATTTCAGTTCTATTCTTTCTTTCAGCTACTCCATTTTGTTCTGGTGTATACGGGACTGTCTTTTGATGTTCTATTCCATTCTGTTTTAAGTACTCTTGTATCTTACCTCCTGTGAATTCCCCTTCATTATCGCTCCGAAGTATGAGAGGCTTCCTCTGAAACTTGTTACTAGTCTTTATTATATAGTCTTGTAATTTGTTGAAAACTTCACTCTGGTGTTGCATTAGGTAGGTGACTGTGTATCTTGAATAGTCGTCTATGAAAGTCACTATGTACCTGTTGTCTCCAGGCGTTGGTGGGTTTAGGGGATCACACACGTCACTGTGAACAAAGTCAAGTGGTCTTGAAGCTCTCTTCTGACTGACTTTGGGAAGTGTTGCTCTTGTAGCTTTGGATTTAATGCAACATTCACTTAACAGTAACTGGACAAGGGGATACTGTTAGATCCCTTGTCAGATTCTGTAGTTCCTGTATGCATTCTGGGTGTCTGTGACCTAGACGTGCCATATATGTATACAGTCATTGTGCTTGTGTGTACATAGTCTCACCTTTTCCTTCACTGTGTCGAGGTGATATAGATGATCATCCAGCTTGGCACTTGCTATTTTCTGTTTGCCCTTTAGAATAGAACACTTGTCACCTTGGAATTTTACAGTGAGTCCTCTGGCTGTTAGACTTTTCACAGATAAGCGTCCTCCTTCTAGATTAGGAACATAAAAGCACATCTTTCACTGGTATGGCTAAATTGTGTCCCGCATCATCCGGGCATATAAGGGTTCCATGCCCATATCCTTCTGCATGTACTTTGCTTCCATCTGCAAGATAAATAGTTTCTTTGTTGTTCAGATCAAGTTCTGTGAAGAAACTTCTATCACTCGTCATGTGACTGGTTGCCCCCGAATCGATGCACCAGCCTTGCCATTTATTGTTGCCTGTCGTTTTAAATGTGGCATTCCAGTTTCCTTCCCATGGATCATTGATTGTGGTTTTGACCTTTTGTTTAGCATAAGAGGAACGCTGTCTCATTTGGTCTGCTTTCCATATAGTACAGTCTTTCTTTATGTTTCCCTGTTTGTGGCATCTGAAACACACTCTGGTCTCCTTCCTTTGTAATCTTGCGTCTGTAGCTTTAAGAGCGGTTCTTGTGTCGGTTTATGTGGAGTCATGCACTAATTCCTTTCTTCTCTGATACTCATCTATGGTTTTTACAAATGCTACCGTCAGATTTGTCTCAGGTCGTGTCTCCAGTGCATTGACTAGTGCAGTATATGTATCGGGCAAACTGCACAACAACATGGCTGCAGTGTGACTATCTGTTATATTCTCCCCGATTGATCTGAGTTGCGCAATCACTTCCAGCAATGCGTTTATATGCTCCTGCATGTCCTGTTCTCTGCCAAGTCTCATTATGTAAAGTTTCCGCAGCAGAAACAGCTTGCTGTTTAAACTGGATCTTTCATGCAGTCTTTTCAGTATGTCCCACATGCCTTTCGCTGTGTCCTCATGGCGTATATGAATGAGCTAATCATCCTCCACTAGTAAGCTTATGGTGGCCCGTGCCTGTCTGTTTATCTTGTCCCAGTCCTGATTATTATCCTGTGGCCTCTCTGTGGTGGTAACCTCCCACAGGTTGTCTCTGGATAATAGCATTTCCACTTTGAACTTCCATAGCTGATAATTGTCATGTTCAGCTTGGCCACTGAGAGTTTAAACTCTGAGTTTCCGGCCATTTTTTCCCTCCTTTATATATGAACAGTCTTACTTGTCTAAAACGTCCTTATGTCGATCTCCGCATCAGCCACACTGTCTCCCGTTCAAGGATTTGTTCTTGTCAGGTCACCTGAGACCAGGTGACAGATGCACACCGTTGGGGTAAGGAGTGCACCGCTATGATAGTGGACCCTATGGCTGACTGCTGCGGATGGAACCCTGGGTGGTACAGGAAGGCAGGTCCACTGGGGCACCAACACGGATCCCACAGGGAGCTAGAACATAAGATTCCCCAGGGCGCGGAGTCTAAGAGCCAGCAGGTGTTCACTAGAGCCTCTAGTGGTGAGGATGGACTACGCTGCAGCTGACTCCAGGTCGTGGCCCCCAGGGTCTCACAGCTCACGCTCACGGTAGGCTATAGGAGGAAGCTACAGGTCGGGGTGACTAGCAGACAAGGATAAACGGTGAACAAGCCAAAGGTCAAGGGTCACAAGCAGGCAGGGATGGTTGAGAAACGCACCAAAGGTCAGGGTCACATGCAGGCGGGGATGGTCAGGAACACGCCAAGATCGGTAGTAGAGACAAACGTAGAGCACATGGCAAGCAGGAAACAGGAAACAAAACACACAATATTGCTCAGCAAGGTAGGCTTGGAGAACACAGTGTTAAATAGTGGTTCCTGTTGAGGCTAGGATGGAGCCACACTGGGGGAAGATTACTTAACCATGCAGGTGTGAGAGAGCAAGCCCTAAGGCTGATACACATACCAGGTAAGAGACAGACAGGTCATGAAAGTATAACTGCAAGGCCATGACAGTTCTGCCTGGGCCGCCCCTGGTCATAAGACTTTATCCGGACACTGGGCCTGTTGCAGAGTACGATTGCTGGGTGCAGCGGAGTCATTTCAGATCAGGCGTTGTGGAGTAACAGGAACTGGCTTCTTTATTGGAACATAACCACACTAGCAAAGATGTCACCTCACATGGTAAGAACACAGACAGGAAAAAGAAAACAACAAGTACAGCACTATGTACAGGAAATACAACACATCATAGAAAATGTATAGCATAGCATATCACTGAGCATTAGCGACATCTAGTGTCCTGTTAGTGAACTGCAGTCAATAGGCTAAGCTGAAAGTTGTTGTATCTCCAACAGCACCTTCAAAGTTTAAGGATGGTGATAGAGCCACAGTAAAGCAAATTATGTGCAACATATACTGTATATTTTTCATTAATAAACTTGTACTGTTTTAAAAAGGTAAGCACTGAATATTCAAATTTGTGAAGCCAGCGGGTTTTCTTTAAGGGTAGTTCGATGTTTAGCAAGTCTGACTGATCTATAGTAGTGTCAGGGTAACCTGTCATGTACATGTATACTAGAACAATGACAGAATTTTGTGAACTGATTAACACTATACAAATCCCTATTGAATACAGCTGTTTTGTTCCATTATCTGTATAACAATGATGTTTAGATTGGATGAAAATCCCAATTTAAATCTCAGGGTCAGCTGACTGTGATGTCGGACAGGTCTCTGTGCTCCTGCAGAAAACTTGGCTCTATGTTTGTTTATATAAGTAAGCATCTGATAAGCAGCATTGTTAGTGGTATTCACCACTAAAGTTCCTAGCCCCAAGGGACCCCGAACAGCACTCGCTGAAAGCAGATCCGTTTCCCTCAAGACTTCAATGTTAAATCTCAGACTTTATCGGGAAAAATGCGGCCAACATCGGTCAAATTTGGAGCCTCGGTATGGGCGAACCATAGGTACCCGAAGCCCCAGACTTGGACCAGTGGTACTCCAGAGTCTCCTCTCCAGCTCCCCGAAGTACCCACGGAGCTACCACCACGGCCCAAGCAACCGCCATTCGGGGTACTCGTAGAGGAGCTCCTCTACAAGCACTCTGAATGGTGATGGCATGCTTTCCTAGGGTGGCAAGCTGACCACGAGGCAAGCTGGTCAGGGGGGACTTAGGCGGCCACCCTTAGCGGCGCTCCACATCGTCCCCCCACCCACTTGACCACATATGTTAACGGTGTTCAAACCACACGTGAGGTATCGTCGCGATCATTAGAGTGAGAGCAATAATTCTAGCAAAAGACCTCCTCTGTAACTCAAAACTGGTAACCTGTAGAGATGTCTAAACGTTGCCTATGGCAATATTTAAGGGTCAAAGCGGGTGCAGTTTTGAAGCACGACATGTCGGGTATTATTTACATGGCGTAACATTATCTTTCACAATATAGAAAAAAATTGGACCAAGAGAGAGATTAATTATGATCCATACTTTTTGTACAGCAAAGGGCATTCCCCAGGTACAGTAGGTGAAGAAGCTGGGTTTTTTTTCATGTCCACAGACTCTCATACCTCTACCCGGCACAAAGGGACCTCCATGTCTTTGCAGATATGGCAGTTTTGTTTTTCCCTCTGATGGTGGGTATCCCATTTCCAGAGGCGATTTGTGTCGGCGGCTTTTTGTCCCAATATGGCCGCTCACTTCAGTTCCCGGATGTTTACATCCGGGAGACAGGAAGTTATGCGGTAATGTGATGACGCTGCGGTGATGCGTGGCGTCGTTGCGGCACGATGGTGGGACGTTTGACGTCGCCGTCTCTTTGTTTTCCAACATGGCTGCTCACTTCGGTTCCCGAATGTTTACATGGCGCGTCACAACAGCGTGCCGCACACTACATAAAGAGACACTGGGGACTGCACATGGCGCCATTGCTCTCCTCTGCTGGTTTGCAGAGGAAGAAAAAAACTCTACAAGAAGCTGATACCGGACAACCTTTGCTGTCAAATGAACTTTTTGCATCCGTTCATCCATGGCTCAGTAAGTCTTTTTTGTCCCAAATATGGGAAGGACATCTCTTAACCACTTCCATACTGGGCACTTATACAGCTTCCTGCCCAGACCAATTTTCAGCTTTCTGCGCTGTTGCATTTTGAATGACAATTGCACGGTTGTGCTACACTGTACCCAAACTAAATTTTTAGCATTTTGTTCCCACAAATATAGCTTTCTTTTGGTGGTATTTGATCACCTCTGTGATTTTTTTTTCTGCTAAAAAAATTAAAAAAAGACCGAAAATTTTGAAAAAAAACATATTTTTTTTGTTTCAGTTACAAAACTTTGTAAATAAGTACGTTTTCTCCTTCACTGATAGGCACTGATGGGGCTGCACTGACGGGAACTGATAAGGCGGCACTGATGGGCACCGATGAGGCAACACGGATGGGCACCGATGAGGTGGCACGGATGGGCACCGATAGGCGGCACGGATGGGCACCGATAGGCGGCACGGATGGGCACAGATAGGCGGCACGGATGGGCACAGATGGGTGGCACGGATGGGCACAGATAGACGGCACGGATGGGCACAGATAGGCGGCACGGATGGGCACCGATAGGCGGCATGGATGGGCACTGATAGGCGGAATGGATGGGCACTGATAGGCGGCACGGATGGGCATGGATGGGCACTGATAGGTGGCACTGTACTGTAATGTGTTACTAATGGATGCCAATCAGTGCCAAACAATAATGACTGCCAATCAGTGATGCCCATTGTGGGCACTGATTGGCATCCATTGTGGGCACTGATTTTGTCCCAAATATGGGAAGGACATCTCTTAACCACTTCCATACTGGGCACTTATACAGCTTCCTGCCCAGACCAATTTTCAGCTTTCTGCGCTGTTGCATTTTGAATGACAATTGCACGGTTGTGCTACACTGTACCCAAACTAAATTTTTAGCATTTTGTTCCCACAAATATAGCTTTCTTTTGGTGGTATTTGATCACCTCTGTGATTTTTTTTTCTGCTAAAAAAATAAAAAAAAGACCGAAAATTTTGAAAAAAAACATTTTTTTTGTTTCAGTTACAAAACTTTGTAAATAAGTACGTTTTCTCCTTCACTGATAGGCACTGATGGGGCTGCACTGACGGTAACTGATAAGGCGGCACTGATGGGCACTGATGAGGCAACACGGATGGGCACCGATGAGGTGGCACGGATGGGCACCGATAGGCGGCACGGATGGGCACAGATAGGCGGCACGGATGGGCACAGATAGGCGGCACGGATGGGCACAGATGGGTGGCACGGATGGGCACAGATAGACGGCACGGATGGGCACAGATAGGCGGCACGGATGGGCACCGATAGGCGGCACGGATGGGCACTGATAATGACTGCCAATCAGTGATGCCCATTGTGGGCACTGATTGGCATCCATTGTGGGCACTGATTTTGTCCCAAATATGGGAAGGACATCTCTTAACCACTTCCATACTGGGCACTTATACAGCTTCCTGCCCAGACCAATTTTCAGCTTTCTGCGCTGTTGCATTTTGAATGACAATTGCACGGTTGTGCTACACTGTACCCAAACTAAATTTTTAGCATTTTGTTCCCACAAATATAGCTTTCTTTTGGTGGTATTTGATCACCTCTGTGATTTTTTTTTCTGCTAAAAAAATAAAAAAAAGACCGAAAATTTTGAAAAAAAACATTTTTTTTGTTTCAGTTACAAAACTTTGTAAATAAGTACGTTTTCTCCTTCACTGATAGGCACTGATGGGGCTGCACTGACGGTAACTGATAAGGCGGCACTGATGGGCACTGATGAGGCAACACGGATGGGCACCGATGAGGTGGCACGGATGGGCACCGATAGGCGGCACGGATGGGCACAGATAGGCGGCACGGATGGGCACAGATAGGCGGCACGGATGGGCACAGATGGGTGGCACGGATGGGCACAGATAGACGGCACGGATGGGCACAGATAGGCGGCACGGATGGGCACCGATAGGCGGCACGGATGGGCACTGATAATGACTGCCAATCAGTGATGCCCATTGTGGACACTGATTGGCATCCATTGTGGGCACTGATTTTGTCCCAAATATGGGAAGGACATCTCTTAACCACTTCCATACTGGGCACTTATACAGCTTCCTGCCCAGACCAATTTTCAGCTTTCTGCGCTGTTGCATTTTGAATGACAATTGCACGGTTGTGCTACACTGTACCCAAACTAAATTTTTAGCATTTTGTTCCCACAAATATAGCTTTCTTTTGGTGGTATTTGATCACCTCTGTGATTTTTTTTCTGCTAAAAAAATAAAAAAAGACCGAAAATTTTGAAAAAAAACATTTTTTTTGTTTCAGTTACAAAACTTTGTAAATAAGTACGTTTTCTCCTTCACTGATAGGCACTGATGGGGCTGCACTGACGGTAACTGATAAGGCGGCACTGATGGGCACTGATGAGGCAACACGGATGGGCACCGATGAGGTGGCACGGATGGGCACCGATAGGCGGCACGGATGGGCACAGATAGGCGGCACGGATGGGCACAGATAGGCGGCACGGATGGGCACAGATGGGTGGCACGGATGGGCACAGATAGACGGCACGGATGGGCACAGATAGGCGGCACGGATGGGCACCGATAGGCGGCACGGATGGGCACTGATAGGCGGAATGGATGGGCACTGATAGGCGGCACGGATGGGCATGGATGGGCACTGATAGGTGGCACTGTACTGTAATGTGTTACTAATGGATGCCAATCAGTGCCAAACAATAATGACTGCCAATCAGTGATGCCCATTGTGGGCACTGATTGGCATCCATTGTGGGCACTGATTGGCATCCATTAGGGGCACTCAATGGCATCCCTGGTGGTCTAGGGAGGCATACCTGGTGGTGGGCATCCCTGGTGGTCTGGTGGCATCCCTGGTGGTCCAGTGGCATCCCTGGTGGTCCAGTGTGGGCATCCTCAGGGGGGCTGCGCTGATAATCGATCAGCACAAACCCCCCCTGTCAGAGGAGCAGCCGATCGGCTCTCCTCTACTCGCGTCTGACAGACGCGAGTGAGGAAAAGCCGATGACCGGCTTTTCCTGTTAACATCGTGATCAGCCGTGATTGGACACGGCTGATCACGTGGTAAAGAGTCTCCGTCGGAGACTCTTTACCTAGATCGGTGTTGCGGGGTGTCAGACTGACACCCTGCAACAACGATCGCCGTGATGCACGCCCCCGGGGGCGCGCAGCGGCTCAAAATCCTGAGGACGTCATATGATGTCCAGTCAAGATTTTGAAACCACTTTGCCGCCGTCAATCCGCTATAGGGCGGGCGGCAAGTGGTTAATGGGAGTTTCCTCCCTTCTTTGAACTAATTGTGTGTTTTTCATACAACAGTTTTTTATGTGGCTTTGAGTGCCAAATCCTTTGGATCATACGACATCCAGCCCTCTTCTTGCCTTAACATGTGGAATGCGTCTGCTATATTTTGATTATGTATTGAAAATGTAAGTTGTTATTCATATACATTCACGGATATATAAGTTTTATTTGTGATTGATATGATACTTATATGGAATTCTAAACACTGCATTTTTGTTCTTTATAGACAGTGGTATAATACCCCTGAAGAAGATTCTATTGATAATTACTAATTGAAACGCGTTGGATTAACCTCTACTCGTCACCACCAGCCTGCTACTGGTGGTTACTGAATAAGTAGTGGAAATATCACTCTGTTTTCTTCAATATGCAATGTTTTTAATATTTGTACTGAATATGCAATACGTTGAAATTTCAATTAACCTTTTTTCTAAAATATTTGTGTAATAAATGAATTTTTATTCAAAATACAAAACTTTTTTTATTGCCTCAAAAATCCCAATGTAGAGGTTTTTCACATTTTCTCAGTTTGGTGTTCCTAGCCCCAAGGGTTCCAAAGATATGGACCCCAAAGGGTACAAACTGGGACTTAACCGGTCTTGTAGTGGTAAATGCACCGATAAGCAGTTAGACAATTACCGGGGCTCAGGTGTCCAATTGTCGGGTGGGTTTAGAACATTTACTCGTCCGTACCTTCAGAACCATAGGTCCCAGGAACCCCAAACTTTGCAGCGGAGGTCTTCCGGGACCCCTCTAAGTGCTTTTCAAGTTTGGGATCTCTAGCCCTAAAGGAAGCGGAATTGACTTTCCAGAACCCCACGTGGCAGACCTAGTGTTAAAGTAAGGTTGACTAACTGTTGGCTTGTTAGGCTCTGGGAAGATGAAATCAAGAACCGTTTGACCTGGGGACCCCAAATTTGAATATGTTACAGGCCCCGGCCCCCTGAATATGGCCCCCAAGTTTGGAGTTCCTAGCCCCAAGGGGCTTAGAGCAGTGCCCACTACAAGCTGACCTGTTTTCCCCTAGACTTCAATGTTAAATGGCCACTGCCGGTAATTGGACTTTGGAGTCCCGGTATCGGCGAACCGTGGATGCCCCGGACTCCAAACCTGGTGAACCCAGGTTTTTGGCACCCCTCTGTGTCCTTCAAGTGGAATGGCATTTTTTGGACCCTTGGTCCCAGAGAATGGGGGGGACACACCTTTGACTGGGTGCTGGTACAAAAATAGCGGTCGAATCAGGGCATGTGCCAGGTTTCGTTCTATTTAAGAGCGCTTCGGCTTTCAAACAAGTGCTCCCGGAACCGGGACCAGGTCACCAACCGGGAGCAGCACCGGTTTAAAGTTGACTTTTCCAGTTACCTGAGGCATCCGGTAAGACTGGAGACCTCAAACTCGGTGTGGAGATACACATAGATCTCCTCTATAGACACCACAAAGCTGGGGTTCATGGTACCAAAGGTCCGGGAGCACCAGTCCCGGGAACGTGAACACCTTTGTAGCAGTCCTTAAAAATTGGGAAAAGGTCGCAGACACTCCCCAATTTTTTCTGGGGTAGGTCTGATCTACCCCTTGGGCTGGTAAAAATTTGGGTTGCTAGCCAACATCAGTCAACATTGGAGCCCCGGCGAACCATAGGTGCTGGAAACCCTAAATTTGGACCAGTACTCCAGAGTCTCCTCTCTGTGCTCCCTGAGTCCCAGAGCAGAGCCCGCTTAAAGCGGACCCATTTCCCCATAGAATTCAATGTTAAACCTCCGTCCGGGGTCTCCCATAGACTTTAATGGGAAAAGTACGGCCAACGTCTGTAAAATTTGGAGCCCCGGTACGGGTGAACCATAGGTGCCAGGAAGCCCCACACTTGGACCAGTGGTACACCAGAGTCTCCTCTCCGTGCCTTCCCAGTTTGGAGTTTTTAGCACCAAGGGGCTCAAAGCGGGTCCGAATGGTGACGGCACACATTCCTATTGCGGCAAGCTGGCCAGGGGAGACAAGCACCAGTTGTGCTGACACCCTTAGTGGCATTTCGTGCCGTCCATTGCCCCCTCCCCTCCACCCACTGGACCCCCTGCCCCACAGCAGGTCTCCACCAAGTGCCAAGTCCCCTCCAGGCTTAAGTCTCCAGGGCTTAAGGCACAGAGGGGGCGGGGATTAATTTCCTGAGCTTAAGGCATCCCTTGGGGGGGCATAAGTTCCGGGGGGTTTAAGGCTCCCTTGACGGGTTTAAGGCTCTGTGGGGGGGCTTAAGGCTCCATGGGGCGGCAAGCTTTCCAGGAACCCCCTTAAATCTGACCTCAGTACCCGGGCTAAAAGTACCATGGGGTGGCCAAGTTTGGAGTTTCTGGCCCCAAGTCGGTCTTTTGGATCACAGTACCAGTGTCCACCAGCGGGTGTCATCTAACACTCAGGACCAGTAGTGAGAGGACTCACCTGCTGGTGGCACTGTTGGATCCTTGGGTCATAGTCCCGGAGTCCACCCGGCAGTGTGGAGCAGACAGCACCTCCTGCGCTCAGGTGTTACTTGAGGCCAATTACAGGCATTCACATAAATACCCGGCTGATGATTACTCTCATCGCCTTGGTATCGTCCTTGCGCCCTGTCCTGCTAGCTTGTTATCTGATCCTGATTCTGAACCTGTTCCTGTGCCCTGAACCTGTTACCCGTGTATCTGATCCTATCTCCCTGTCCTGATCCCCATCCGGTTCCACCTGTTACCTTGCATCCCTGCCCTGCAGTCTGATCCGTCCATCCTCTCCCTGTCCTGTGTTCCTTACCCCTTCTGCTGATCTCCCTTTATGTTTCTGGAACATCCCTTTTCCATCTGCTGATCTGCTGTGTATGACCCTGGCCTGGCTTACGTGTATGATTCTGGTACTCTCCTTTTGCTGTATATAACTATTTGTTGTCTGTGGGTTTCTGTTTGTTTGGTTGTGCACTGTTTGTATTTACTTATTTATCACCTATCTTTAATAAACATTATTATTACTATTATTCACCTTATATGCGTTTTGGTTTCCTCTGTTGCAATCCACACAGTCTGGTCACACCTGATACTAGGGGTGCAACGGATCAAAAAACTCACGGATCGGATCGATCCTCGGATCAGAGCCACGGATCGGATCATTTTCGGATCGGCAAAAAAATAAAATAATGTTACACCCACCGGAATTTTCGATTTTACAGTTATTTTCAACACAAAACTGAGCTTATTTGCTTAAATACAGTATTTGTAAATCCGACGGACTCTTTACATGTTAAATTTTAAAAGCAGCAGCAAACCTGCTGACCTTGCATGGTTGCTAATGTGACAGAACACCTCTGATTTTCACATTTAACTAAATGTTAAATGTGAAAATCAGAGGTGTTCCGTCACATTATGTAAGGTTTGCTGCTGCTTTTAAAATTTAAAATGTAAACAGTCTGATGGATTTCACATTTTGGCTGACTTTGTAATACTTTTACTAGAAGCCCCTCTGGGAAGTAACAAACTTTCACATTTTTCCTGAGATGCCTATGTTTTATACCTTTTTTTTTTTGTTTTATTTAATTATTATTTCTTCTTATTTTTTTATCATTTTTTTTCACATAACTTTATTGCTATCACACAGGAGAAAACAATTCCCGGTGTGATAGCAATTGGAGGTGACAGGTTCTCTTTATTGACTTTTTCACCTCCAAAACAGGAGTCACAGCTGAGAGGGGAAGAGCACAGCTTACCCCTCTCTCACTGTGTACATAGGCGGCAGAAACAGGAGACAGACTCGGCGGCCGGGGGAGGAGGGGGAGGACGGAGTCCCGAAGACAGAGCCAGGCAGCCAGCAGAGAGAGGTATGTGGTGGGGAGGGAAAGAGGGGAGGACGGATGGCAGCTCACCTTATCTGTATGTTTCGGCCATTGAAGCTGTCTGCTCGCACTCACAGCCCCGCCTCCTCCTAACCCCACGCTGTGATAGACAGAACACATCCCAGCATTGGATCCGCATTCTGTCTATCACAGCGCGGGGTTAGGAGGAGGCGGGGCTGTATGAGTGCGAGCAGAGCGGAGACAATTTTAATGTGTGCTTTACCGCGCTGCGATCCGCGGCGCGCCGCGGATCACGGGTGTGCCGATCCGAAGTCATTGATCCGTGCGGATCACGGATCAATGACGATCCGTTGCACCACTACCTGATACGTCACACCTGATACGTGACAGGCTCTGAAGCCTCGTACACACGACCGAGTTTCTCGTCGTAAAAAACACGTCGTTTTTTTCGACGAGATTCTTGTTAACCTTGTCGATTTTCTCGTCAAGCTTTCTATGCGTACACACTGACATTTCCCAATTTCCTCGTTGTTCCCCGCGGTCACGTCCAGCACGTACGACGGCACTATAAAGGGGAAGATCTTTTTTTTTGGCGCCACCCCTTGGGCTGCTTTTGCTGATCTCGTGTTACCGCGTGTGAAGTAAAAGTTTGGGAAGACACGATTCGCGCTTTTCAGTCTTCGTACTTTTCAGATCGTTTTCTGCGGTTCAGTTTGTGCTTGTGGGTTCGTATCTTGACTTTCAGGGCGTCTAGGCAGGTCGTATCTGTTTTACAGTGCGTTCTTGCCTGTTCGTTTCTGTTTTTCAGTTCGTTATTCATAGGCCTTGCTGTTCTAAAGTGCGTTCTGTTCTGTACGTTCTGATAAGACGACCGTTTCCTAGCCATGTCGCCTGGACGTTCTCGTCGTCGAGTTCGTGCTGTGCGTGCGCTTGGTGTTGGTCTGCTTGTTTTGGACCAAGACCAGTTCATGAACCAAGAATTGGTTGCTCCAGCGGGACCAATTCTGCCATATGCCTCTGCTGCGGGAGATCGTCGAGAATAATCCTGAGGACTACAGGAATTTTCTGCGGATGTCTGACCCCGTTTTTCAGGAACTGTTGGCTTTGGTGTCCCCCTATATTACGAGGAAGGACACCGTTATGCGGGAAGCCATCAGTGCTGAGCAGAGGCTCATCGCCACGTTACGTTATCTGGCGACAGGGAGAAGTCTTCAGGACTTGAAGTTCACGACAGGCATCTCCCCCCAGGCTCTGGGCCTCATAATCCCAGACACCTGTTCTGCCATTATACAAGTCCTGCAGGAGGACTATATTAGGGTAAGTTTTCTCCATTAACATCACATTTTATGTATTACATGTATGCTAATGTATTGTATTTCTTTCATCCTTCCATAATTACCATGATTGTAATATGCTGAGAATGTCCCCTTTGTCCTCATACATGCTTGAAGCTTTAGATTGCCCCTTTTTTCTCCTCCATGCATATTTTCCTTCACTAACCTTTCCAGCAGGGGCGCCTGTTGCTCCAAATGTTTGGGGGTTCAAACCCCAATTTAGGAAATAAACTTCCTCCTTTTTTGCTCTGGTGCCTATTAAACGCCCCCATTTGTTCCCTCCAATGCAGCCATTTTGTTCCCTCTAATGCAGCCAGTTCCCCCCCAGCCCTGCACTTACCTTCTTGTGGTCAGCGCCATCCTTCTTCTGTCCTTGATGTCTTCTCCTTCCCTTGATGTTGCATCAGCCAATCATGTTACCATTAAACAGACTTGGTGAACATGATTGGCAGAGGAACATCAAGCGAATGCCCCCCCCCTGCGTCCCCTATTTAACTTTTCTGCAGCCAATTACATCCCTCAGGCTGTAATGTGCAAGACAATTTTCCTTACTGTTTCTGATATGCAATTTTAAGCGCATAAATGCCGCAGTTCTTCATATGTCGGTCGCTTAACAGGGGGCCATCCACCTGAATAGTGGGCGGCATAGACAATACATAGGTTAATGCAAGGCATGAACCTATGTATTGTTCTGAGTGACGGGCACAGGAGAGAGGGGGCAGTGCTCCAGCGCCCACTCTGGACGCACCGCCACTGCAATGCTATCCTGTGGCCAAACACATCTACCCCCCCCTCCCCATTATAATTTATTCATGGACCATCATAGGGGGTGATGAATATGATACATGAGCCTTCCATTATACTTATTTAAAACACCTTAATAAACGTAGACTTTGCTTGATGTTGGCCTCTAATGTATTTTCTTAGAATATACTTGTAATGTTTGATTTGTGTATTCTAATATTTTTTCATCTTGTTTGACTCCACAGCTTCCTTCCACGCCACAGGAATGGTAGACTGTGGCATCGGAGTTTGCCACGCGGTGGGACTTCCCCAACTGCGGTGGTGCTATAGACGGGAAGCACGTCCGCATCGTGCCGCCACCCCGTTCTGGGTCCTACTACTTCAATTACAAGGGGTTTCATAGCATTGTGCTGATGGCGGTGGTGTCAGCACGGTATGAATTCCTCTATGTTGATGTAGGGAAGAATGGCCGGATGTCCGATGGGGGATCCTTCATCCAGACGGAATTTGCCCTCCGTCTCCAGAGTGACGACCTTGCATTGCCACCGGATGCAGGGAATATTGAAGGACTCCCCTTTGTTTTTTTGTCTGATGAAGCCTTCGGGCTCGGACCACATCTTATGAGGCCATTTCCTCAGAGGACCCTGACCCCAGAGAAGAGGGTGTTCAATTACCGGCTGGCCAGGGGCCGAAGAGTCGTTGAAAATGCCTTTGGCATAATGGCCAGCCGGTTCCGCCTTTTTAGGACTCCCATCCACTTGGCGGACTACAAAATAAACTATGTAGTGTTATGCTGCTGTGTGCTACACAATTTTCTTTGCCGCAAATCTAATTCATATATGGCCTCAGTTTTGCCTGAGGCTGGACTTTCCCCTGATAATCCCCTGCCGGGCCTGGAATCTGCCCGTGCTGGCTTGCCCCCCCAAAATGCCCGTGAGGTTCGGGACAAATACATGGACTATTTCACGGGTAGGGGGGCAATTCCTATGCCAGGCTATGTCTAAAGATTCCTGTCTAACGATCCAAATAAAAATCTTGTTTAAACTTCTAACTTTTGTTGGTTTCCTGTCTCCTAGTTTGTCTTAGTGCATTTGTAGTGCCAAGTGTATTTTCCTTTAGTAAATACCAACCATTTCACTATGTAACCTTTAAAAATGTACCAAATAAGGTTAGAGCATATTAGAAAAAGAAGCTACAGGTTGTTTGTGTTCAAATCTTTTACTATGTGCAACTTCACACACCTTTTTTTTTTTTTTTTTACATTTTTTGTTTGCCTGGCCACAAACCGGCAATTGTTTTCTTAGGAAAATACAAAAACAACAGTTGCATTCCAAAAATTACAAAATTGGATACCTCGGAGCAATCTGAGACATTCACTTACACAAACTATATGTCTCTATGTGCCCGTCCTAATATGGGGTCCTGCCACCCCTTGCCCAGCCAAAAATTGAATATGCACACAATTGGGATTATTTTCCTATAGGGATTTTAGACTCCTGATCCCTATTGTCAACATGTGCTATCTGCCATCAGGGGTGATCAATGGACGTGTTTTGGGGGTGCAACCCCTTCCTCAGTTCACCTACTTTAGATACGAGGAAGGGATTGCACCCCCAAAAGACGTACATGGATATCCCCTGATGGCAGATAGCACATGTTGACACACTGTGTGCAGATTCAATTTTTGGCTGGTTTGATTGTCAAAAAGTTTTTTAAAAGTTGAAGAATAAACATGAACAAAAGGGGGTTGGGATGCCTTATTGAATTCTCCCCAAAACATCGAGAATGTCTTTAAATGTTTGATCCATCACATGAATTCTTTCTTTAATTTTGTCCAGTTCCGTGCTACATTCCATCACTTGCTGGATGAGGCGGAGGGCACTGTCAGCAGAGAAACCTGTACTATCCTTCACCCCAACATTCACATCCCCTAAAAACAAAATAAAAAGGTATTATAACTCTGCAGGCCTACCTCTCTTACCTGAAGCTGTTGTGACAGATACTGACCTGTTGTGGTGACCAGTTCCACAACGTCATCCACCTCTCCTTCCTTCACTTCTCCTTCCTCCACCTCAACTTCCTCTACATCCTTCGTTTGTGGGTCTTTGGGAGTTTGGGGTTGTTGTGAAGCTGTGGGGTTCTTGTGCTCCCTGGAGTGTCCTCCTCCCAGTCTTCTCTCCCCTATGAGAATCAAACAAAAGGTAGAGTTATCACACATAAAATCTCTATGTAAAAAACAAAAACAGGCTAAATTGCTTGGAAGTGGGGTACAAGTGTGTGTTTGGGCGGAAGTTAAAGATGAATGCATTATTTCTGACCAAGAATATGCTTAGTATTCACCTTTGTCTGTCATATTTTAGACATGTAGGCAACACAAAAATTCTCTGATGCACCTGTGTGGGACACCCAAAAAAGGCGGGTCTGGTGGCCCACGCTATAGTGCTCCAAAGTACAGATGTGGAAGCAGCTGCTGAGTGTCCTCTTCTTTACAGTTTACAGTTTGCATATCATTCTCTTTACAAACACATCATCTAGCCTAAAACTTTGTGCCCAAAATTTCCCCAAAAATGGCAGATGTCTAATTACTTTTGTGGCTGTAAAATAAGCCAAAACAGCGGATAGTGGCCGAACGAAGTGTCTGTAACGTAACGAACGATTACTGTGCCCAACCAAGTTCAAAATATAACATTTTGGAAGGGAGTCCAATAAGAAAAAATAAATAAACCAGCAACATGTCAGTTTAGAAAAGGATTAATAGCATAAAAGTGTACATTTTACTTACTTTTTGCGAGCATTCTCTTAATGCTCCTTAACTGGTCTGGTTCCCTCAGTTTGAGGTCTGACCACCTCTTTCTGAGCTGCTCATTTGAGCGTTTCACCCGAAATTCGTCTTCAGACTCTTCACGACTTTAGTGAGGATTTTGGCCTTCCTTCTATTTGGTTTGCTATACGGCCCATGCTTTGCGTCATAATCCGACTTGAGCAAGATGTCCACCATCTCCGCCATCTCGGCAAAAGACATATTCGATGCCTTGAATCTCCTCCTTGATCGTGACATTTTCTCGGTCTCTGGGCTTGTCTCCTCCTCGTTAGTTGCGGAATTATCAGACACCTGCTGTAACTCCGCCATATCTGTCTGCGCGCCGAAAGAGAAGGGGCGGGGAAAAGATGTTAGTTAGAACGTCATGGGCGGGCGACGTGTGCGGAGCGACGTGTTCGTATTTTGACGCATGCGTGGTGTGTATATAGCAAACACACATGTGACTATAGTACGTTCGGTGTGCGGAGAGAGGAGTTCAAGTGACGGACGTGCGAACGAAGGTATGTGATTTTGTGACTTGGACAAATTGTTGGCCTATACTGTTTTGAGAATGTTGTAGGATATATATGGTGACTACGATGTTAAGGAGGTTAGACTGTTTGCCTCACATTAGTTATATATTATTTCTTAAACTTGCAGATACAATATGAATGTCTTTATTAGCGACAAAGAGTTCCTGGCGGAATTTATTGACCGGGTAAGGGAGCTGCCCGCTCTGTGGGAGACGAAAAACCCCATCCATAAAAAAAGAGGGGTGAGAAAAGCAGCGCTGGAGAAGCTGCTCCCATTTGTGCAGACCAAGGTGCCCACAGCCACAGCAAAACAAGTGGACACTAAAATTGGGAGCTTGAGAGGTACCTACAGGACTGAACGCTCTAAGGTCCTGGCTTCTCAGAGGTCAGGAGCAGCAGCAGATGATGTGTATGTCCAGATTTTGTGGTACTACAGCAGGATGTCCTTCCTGGATGACCACATTGAGGCAAGGCCATCACTCTCCACTCTTCCCCCCAGACTTCCCTGCAGCCAACCTGAGCCTTCTCTGGAGCAAGAGGAGGCAGCCATCCTGGATTATCCTGATTTGGCCATCTGGAGCCAGGTATAGTATTAAATGAAAATGTATTGGGATAAAATTAATGTTTGACAAATATGTCAAGATGAGAAACATACAATATTTTGGTTTCCACAAGTGAAATCAAGATCTCTAGACATTAGTCTGCACTTAATTGGGTGCTAAATAGTCAATCTGATGTAGGTGTAAATTAGAAAAAATGATTTCTGGATTTACATTCTAATTGCTTCAATCATGTTTATAAAGTTTGATGCAAAGATTAAACCAACATATTAAACTATGTCCCTTTTTCATACACAGGATGAAATCAGCCAGGAGGAGGGTCTGGAAACTGTCAGGCAGGAGGAGGAAGGGCCCAGTGGCAGCCAGGAGGTGGCAGGGCCCAGTGGCAGCCAGGAGGTGGCAGGGCCCAGTGGCAGCCAGGAGGTGGCAGGGCCCAGTGGCAGCCAGGAGGTGGCAGGGCAAAGGAGAAGCACCAGATCCCAGGTGCCTCCCATCCGGCTTCCCAAAAGAGGCAGGAGGGACAGAACCACCAGTGAGGCAGCAATGGCCCTTATTAAAGAGGCCCATGCCACCCTCAAAGAGCCCACATCCCCTGAAGAGGCCATTGCCGGCCTAGTGGAGGCAAAGTTCAAGGTGATGAGCATGGAGCAACGCCTCCTATGCGAGCCCCTGCTCATCACCTTGCTCAACAAGGGGGTGATGGAAAAAATTACCCCCAATACCGCCATTTGTGAGGTGGCACAACTGTCCCAACCTCAACCTCCTCCTCCACCTCCACATTCTTCTTCTGCCCCACCCCCTTCTCCTCCACCTCCACCTTGTTCTTCCGCCCCACCCCCTTCTCCTCCACCTCCACCTTGTTTTTCTGCGCCACCCCCTTCTCCTCCACCTCCACCTTGTTCTTCTGCGCCACCCCCTTCTCCTCCACCTCCTCCTCCTCCTGACAGGAGTACCCCTCCAGTGGCCCAGCCTCCAGCCAAACGAAGAAGGAAGGCTGCAGGGAAGGCTTCAGGAAAGGTTGCAGGGAAGGTTGCCAGGAAGACCAGGAAGTGATGGCCTTGCTTCATTGTGGTCGGACAGAAGGCAGCCTGTTGTAGTACCACACACTTGGGACATATATATCACCTGCTGCTGTTCCTGACCTCTGGGAGGCCAGCATCAGATTGTGCTCAGAAATGTTGGCCTTCTCAAGCTCCCAATTTTAGTGTCCACACAGGGTTGCTGTGTGCTCTGGGGTCCCTGGGATGCACAAATGGCAGCAGCTTCTCCAGCGCTGCCTTCTCTTTATTTTATTTCAAACATGAATAAATGTTATTTTTCTTTAAGTTCATACTTGACTATGTGTATTTGTAAAAATGTAAAATCTAGCTTTGGAGTAAGCAGATACATTTGACTGACAAAAAAAGGGACAGATAACAACCCCCCAAAAAAATAACTAAATCGTATTTCCCAAAAAAGGGTGTAAAATTTACATAATATATGTTAAAAGATTCTATGGGAGATCACTACCAAAACATTGCGAAATTACAATTAACATCAGTTAGAAAAATATATCTAATTTTTTAATATTCCCAAAAACTTGCACGATATAATACACACAAATCTTCTTAAGAGCAGCATGAAAAAGTTTAAAAAAAGATAGTCATAACTCTGTGTGAATATCAGCAGCAAAAGAAGTTAATTCGTTTGGATTAATGTAACATTCTAACGAAGATTTCAATGCACAACATTTAAACGATGCAAAAATTTGGAGCGTGACGAATGTGCTATCTCCATTACGAAGGCTTGTTTTACCAGAAGATGCACTCCCGTCTCATAGTTGCTTGTGAGCATGCGCGCTTTTGGAAGAGTCGTAAAAGCATACACACGAACCATTTTCTCGTCACAAAACAGGCCGACGAGAAACACGACGAGGAAATCTGGAATCCTGACGAGAAAATAGAGAGCAGGTTCTCTATTTTCTCGTCGAGATTCACGGCAATTTTCTCGTCGTAAAACCATACACACGAACGGTTTTCTCGACAAAAAAGCTCACGTGGCACTTTTCTTGCCGGTTTTGGACGAGAAACTCGGTCGTGTGTACGAGGCTTGAGTGGTTCCCGCTGAAAGCTGACCAGTTTTTCCATAGACTTCAATGTTAATTGCCGTTTGGGAGAGGACGGTCTGACGAGCCATGCCTTTGGCTCCTCTACAACCCAGATAGCAAGGATAACTTGCCACAAATTTGTGGCAGTGTTGAATTGTAAGTCTTGTTAAGTTGCAGCACATTTTCACTGGCAAGTTGTACACTTGCAGAGCACTTGAAGCACAAGTTCTAGTTGACACTTTTCCAATTTGTATCAAACTTGAGTGGCAAGTCTCTAACAAGAGCAAAAGTTGCAGTGGAGAGTACAGCAAAAACCCTGCAAGTCTATATTACTATATTACATTACTAGTAAAAAAATAAATATGTAGAAGAATACATATCGGCCTAAACTGAGGAAAAAATTATTTTTTTTATATATTTTTGGGGGATATTTATTATAGCAAAAAGTTAAAAATATTGAATTTTTTTCAAAATTGTCGCTCTTTTTTTGTTTATAGCCCAAAAAAAAAACGCAGAGGTGATCAAATATCACCAAAAGAAAGCTCTATTTGTGGGGAAAAAGGACGCCAATTTTGTTTGGGAGCCACTTCGCACAACCACGCAATTGTCAGTTAAAGCGTCGCAGTGCCGAATCGCAAAAAGTGGACCGGTCATTCGGCAGCCAAATTCACCGGGGCTGAAGTGGTTAAAGCATGTTATACAGCACAGTGCTTGTGCTGAGTCATTTGGCCCCATATATCAGCTGAAATACCTGGCTGATCCTGTCTGGTTCTGCCATCCCCCCTGTAAACTGCCCTTGGTATATCATGGTTGCTGAGCCCTGACACTGATCAGTTTACATGCCTCCGTCATCTGCAGCTCTCTTGTCTCTCCTCTGTCCTCCCTGCCTGTCTGCTCTGTGTCAAGTGCTCCCCCCCCCCTTCCTGCTGTTGAAATAACAAAAAAAAAAAAGTATAGAATCCTGTGTGTTTGCTAATGCTGTGTGCTCCTGTCTCTGTGAATTAAAAAATAAAATGCAGTATATACCGTATTTCAGAGCGCCGCTCACGTGACCGACCAGCTCTCTCCTCCTCTCCCGACTGATGTCAGCGGGGGAATCTTGGCCCCGCCTGCTGCAACTGTCAGACAGGGAGAAGAGAGAGCAAGCCATGTACAGCGCCCTGAAATATAGTAAGTAGTGATTTTTTTAAATAACAGAGATAGGAGCACACAGCATTACGAAACACACAGGGTCCTATAAAGTTAAATGAGTGGGTTAACAACCACTTTAAGACAAAACCGGTGAAATATACATTGTTTGCTTTGTTTAAGGTCAATAGGTTTGCAGGTGCATCAATTCTGATTGATGTTGCATCTAGACACGCACTCCCAGCTCGTTTTTCATCTATTAGGCCCCTTTCACACGGACGGATAGAATGGTGCTTTTAGCTGCGGATTTTCTATTTTTCTACCGCAGCTAAAAGCACACAATGCTTTTCTATGGCCCCTTTCACACACAGCGTTTAGCTGCGATTTCGTTACATGCGGTTCGGTGGGAATAGAAAAAATAGAATTGAATGGGTCCAGGTGCGATGTAGCGCAGCTATCTGCACATAACTGCAGGTAATCGCAGTGCACTGTGTCAGCTGCGGATAGCAGCGTGAACAAAAGAAAAAAACAACAGGAAGCACATAAAAATGGTTGCTATGGGGATGACAATAATGGCCAACCGCAGCTAAACGCAGCCACATGTAAACGCACGTAAACGCAGCTAATCGCAGTGTACAAATGCAGCTGATCGCTGTGCCTGGGGTCTTGAATTTCAAAAGAAAGAAACATGCTTTTAACTGCGGCAGAACAGCCGCCCGTGTGAAAGGGGCCTTAAGCCCTGTACACACGATCAGTTTTACAGATGAAAACCGTCCAATGGATTTTTTTCATCGGACAAACCGATCGTGTATGGGACCCATCGGTCTTTTTTCCATCGGTTTTAAAAAATAGAACATGTTTTAAATTTTTCCGATGGATCCAAAACCGATAGCAAATTCCGATCGTCTATGGGCAAGTCCATCGGATAAAAAACCCATGCATGCTCAGAATCAAGTCGACGCATGCTCAGAAGCATTAAACTTAATTTTTCTCGGCTCATCTTTCTCAGGTCACATTTGACGTCACAGCGTTTGGAACGGTCGGTTTTTTGACTGATGGTGTGTGGGCAAGACTGATGGAAAATAGTTTCATCGGATATCCGATGGACAAATCCATCGGACTAGAATCCATAGGAAATCCGATCGTGTGTACAGGGCTTTAGAGTTTGAACCAATGTGCTTTTGCTACCCCTCTTTGCAGGTGAGTGCAGCAGTATTCTCAGTATTCATTTTTTACCAACTCAATTATTGTTTATTAACACGGCTATATGGCTATATGACCAAGTCTAATATATGCTCCATATCAGTGAGGTGAAGTGGCTTTTCCTTTCTTGGTCTCCCCTTAGCCTGAACACATCCAACTATATAGGTATGCTTTTGTGGTGTGATCTTTTATATGTGGGCTGCATGGTCGGGCAGGTTTTTTTTATGTGTGATGGATGGTCAGGCGGGTGTTTGTTGTTTTTCTTTCTTTCTCCTGACCAGTGTTTTACTAAACTGTGGGAGGTGCTTGTACTAGGGAAAGACATGAATCCTAGTCCCTGCTTTGCAGGTACACAGGATCCATGCCTTCCCTTCAGTCAGAAAGGGGTTCTGCCTTGTTTACCTAGGCAGACCGCGATTCTACCTCTCTGCTAGATGATCGGCAGGTGCCAGCGGACATCGAGTCCGTAGTACCCGCCACTGGGCTCCCACTGTATGTGATCACAGTGGTAGCAAGCAGCCAGCAGCGCGCATGTGCGCCCTCTACACGGAAGAGCCAAATCACGTATATATATATATATATATATTGTGACAGCAGGAAGGTAAAGTCACCTGGTTGCATCCAGGGGGGTAGATATATTTCGCCCAGATTCAGGCTTTACGCCGATTTATACAGCTAGGTGGAGAGTTGTATAAGCCCAGCTGAGACTAGTGGGCTCATTGATGACTCATACCTCTAGGGAGAGGGCTGGGCGTCGTGCAGGCAGGGAGTTGATGAGACCAGCTGAAGCCTGTCAGTTCGTTTAAGGCCTCTATAAAAAACTCCCAGATTCATTAGATGTTAGCTCATGCCTGGAAGCAGACCTGTGTGGACTGTCTAGGGAGAGTGAACCCCTGTGCGGTGAGAGAAAGCCTGTGTGGCTATATTTTGCTTGGACATTTAAAACCAGGGACTAGGACAGCACTAGGCTGATCCCAGTCGTTAGTTAGGAAACCTGTAAGTTTAGTCAGAGGTCAAGTTGACCAGGATTTATTTTGTGTTTGTTTTTTTTGCCTTGCTGTGTTTTTGTCACTGTAAATAGAAAATAAACCGCACCTTTTTTTGATTTTGAAAACCACAACCTCCGTCTGCTGGGCCTGTTTTTGGGTGGGGAGCCCATCCCGGGGGTCATACATACCCGCTGCCGAGCTAGCCCCCTCACAGTTGGTGGAGAACCAGTGGCAGTTTTTTTTTAAGCCAGCATGGAGGAGATACTGAAACAGCTGGCTCTAGCAAATGCCAATCAACAGCAGACAAATGCAGGTTTGCAAAGGAGCCTTGCAGCCCAGCAGCAAGCTCATCAACAGAGCCTTGCAACTTTACAACAGAGTCTGGAGGCTCAGCAACAAGCCCAACAGCAATCTGAGGCCCGCTTCATAGACCTGTTGCAGAAGCAAGAGCAGAGACTACAACAACAGATGGAAGCAGTAATGCAGCAACGTCCGCAGACCGGTGAGGAAAGCCGTCCCACTAATACCGCGTCCTTTGGGGTGAGTCGTTTATTGACAAAAATGACTGGAGAGGATGATCCAGAGGTATTTTTGACCACATTTGAAAGGACCGCTGAAAGAGAAAAGTGGCCTGAGGAGCAGTGGGCTGGACTGGTGGCTCCTCTGTTAACGGGTGAATCGCAGAAAGCTTACTATGACCTAGAGCCTGACCAAGCAAAAGACTATGTGATGCTAAAAGCTGAAATATTGGCAAGGCTGGGTGTCACCCTGGCTGTCCGGGCTCAGCGTGTGCATAACTGGACTTTCCAGCTTGGAAAACCCCCCAGGTCTCAAATGTATGATCTCATTCACCTGAGCAGAAAGTGGCTACAGCCAGAGACTTTGTCCGCACCAAAGATTGTGGAACGTGTTGTAATGGATCGGTTTTTGAGAGCTCTTCCTACTGCCATCCAAAAGTGGGTAAGCCATGGAGACCCAGAGACGGCCGATGGTCTTGTGGATCGTGTGGAGAAATACTTGGCTACAGAGAACCTGACGGCCTCTTCCAGAGACACTCGGACTTTCCACCCTAAGACCAGACCATCCCCAGGGGCGGATAAGATGATTCCAAGGGGTAAGGGTGGAGAGAGTGAGAGGGTGGGAGCTCTACCCCAAGTTTGGCGAGAACAGCCTGGGAAATCAGCGGCTCAAGAGGCGGCAAGAAGGATCATTTGCTACCGCTGCCGGCAAGCGGGACATATTGCAGCAAATTGCCCGGTTTTGGAGGAACCCATGCAGTGTGACTTTCTGACGGGCAGACGTCAGTCGCTGTGTGCGACAGTCGCATGCACTGCCATTCGGGGAACTGAGAAACATTTATGCAAAATGTGTATTAATGGTAGAAATGTTGTGGTATTGCTGGATTCAGGTAGCCTTGTGACCCTGATAAAGGCTGAGTTAGTTAAAACAGAGGTCTCTGGGAATAGCAAGGTAGCCGTTATTTGTGTGCATGGGGACACCCGAGAGTATCCAGTGACTACAGTGTGTTTCGAGACTCAAGAAACTGGAGAGGAGCCCACCTCCTCAGACGAAAACCTACCGTCTGTGGAGTTTTCTGATCTTGAGGTTCACAGGGAAAACTTTGCCACAGAACAGTTGAAAGACCCCGCCCTAATAAAGGCACGGGAAAACGTAGTGAAAATAGATGGCGAGTTAGTGAACCCAGATAATACCTGCACTTACCCATACTTCAGCGTAGAGAAGGACCTACTGTATCGGGTGGCAAAAAGGGCAGAAGAAACCGTTGAGCAGCTGGTGGTGCCCAAACCTTACAGGAAGTTGGTGTTGGAGTTGGCCCATGGGCACATTCTTGGAGGTCATCTGGGGACAGAGAAAACCCGAGAGAGGGTATTACAGAGATTCTATTGGCCTGGGGTGATGAAGGACATAGAAAATTATTGTTCCTCCTGCCCTGTGTGTCAGAGGTCGGCCCCGATGCCACACTTCCGTAGCCCGCTGGTCCCTCTACCCATCATTGAGGTCCCGTTTGAGAGAATCGCAATGGATTTGGTAGGTCCTATAATCAAGTCCGCTAGGGGGCACCAGTACATATTGGTTATAATGGACTATGCCACCCGTTATCCAGAAGCGATCCCTCTCAGAAATACCTCGGCCAAAACCATAGCCAAAGAGCTATCTCTTGTTTTTAGCCGGGTGGGTATTTGTAAAGAACTGCTTACGGACCAAGGTACACCCTTTATGTCCCGGGTTATGAAGGAGCTGTGTAAATTGTTCAAAGTGACGCAATTACGTACATCTGTGTATCACCCCCAAACCGATGGGCTGGTTGAAAGATTCAACAAAACCCTAAAACAAATGTTGAAGAAAGTGGTGGATAGGGATGGAAAGGATTGGGACTGTCTACTTCCTTATTTGATGTTTGCTATTAGGGAGGTGCCCCAATCCTCTACGGGATTCTCCCCCTTTGAGTTACTGTATGGGAGACACCCAAGAGGGCTGTTGGATATTGCCAAGGAAACTTGGGAAAGTGAGAGTTCTCCCCACAGGAGTGTGATTGAGCATGTCGCCCTGATGCAAGATCGAATTGCACAGGTAATGCCCATCGTGAAGGAACATTTGGCCCAAGCGCAGTTGGCACAGCAGAGAGTGTACAACCGTGGAGCCAAGACCCGTACCTTTTCCCCGGGGGATAGGATATTGGTACTTGTCCCTACGGTTGAAAGTAAATTCCTTGCCAAATGGCAAGGCCCCTACGAGATAATGGAAAAAGTGAGCGAAGTGAATTACAAGGTCAGACAACCAGGAAGGCGAAAGCCCGAACAGATCTATCACGTTAATCTGTTGAAAGCCTGGAGGGATAGAGAGTCCCTAGTCGCAGACACTTGGTCACCAGCTCAAACTGGTTGCGTGATTCCTGAGGTTGGAATCGCAGCCACCTTGTCACAACCCCAACAACAGGAGGTTAAGGAGTTTGTGCTTCGCAACAAGGAGGTATTCTCTGAGCTGCCGGGACAAACATCTGGGGTAGAGCATGACATTATTACCCCGCCCGGTGAAAGGGTGAAGGTAAAACCCTATCGGATCCCAGAGGCCCGACGGGAGGCAATACGGGAGGAAGTACAGAAAATGCTGAACTTAGGGGTGATAGAGGAGTCCCAAAGTGATTGGTCTAGTCCCATTGTGTTGGTGCCTAAACCGGATGGGAGCTGGCGATTTTGTAACGATTTTCGTCAGTTGAACAAAGTTACAAAATTTGACACCTACCCCATGCCACGTATAGATGAGTTGATCGACCGGCTGGGAACAGCCCGATACATGACGACTCTTGACCTCACAAAAGGGTATTGGCAAATCCCCCTGGCCAAGTCAGCCAAAGAGAAAACCGCATTTGTAACCCCAGACGGGGCGTTCCAATATAAAAGAATGCCGTTCGGGTTACAGAATGCGCCGGCCACATTCCAGCGGAAAATGGACCAGATGCTGAGGCCCCATCGGAAGTATGCTGCGGCTTACCTGGATGACGTAATTGTCCATAGCACAGATTGGGCCTCACATCTGCCAAAAGTGCAAGCAGTCCTGGACTCTGTTCGGGAAGCAGGGTTTACGGCTAACCCCAAGAAGTGTACCATTGGGCAGGAGGAGGCCAAATATCTTGGGTACACCATTGGGAGGGGAGTAATAAAACCCCAACTCAACAAAGTCGAGGCCATCCAGAGTTGGCCACGTCCCAACAGCAAGAAGCAGGTACGAGCCTTTCTGGGAATCGCTGGGTATTATCGGCGATTCATTCCCCACTTTGCTTCTAAGGCTGTGCCCCTAACCAACCTGACGAAGGGGAAAGGGTCGGTCATGATTAAATGGACCCCCGAGGCTGAGGCAGCATTCCAATTCTTGAAACAAGCCTTATGTAGCCAGCCAGTGTTGTACTCACCCGACTTCTCTAGAGACTTTGTCGTACAAAGTGATGCGTCAGATGTGGGGTTAGGAGCAGTATTGTCCCAGGTCTGGAACGGGGAAGAGCACCCAGTCATTTACCTCAGCAGGAAGTTGAAGTCCCATGAGGTAAATTACGCCACCGTTGAAAAGGAGTGTTTAGCGGTGAAGTGGGCTCTAGATTCCCTTCGGTACTACCTGCTAGGTAGGCACTTTGACATGGTTACGGATCACGCTCCGTTAAAGTGGATGGCTCAAAACAAGGAAACAAATAGAAGAGTGAATAGGTGGTTCCTGGCCCTCCAGGAATTCAACTTCACAGTAAAGCATCGCCCTGGCGTTCAAATGGGGAATGTGGATGCTTTGTCTCGAGTACATGAATGCCTGATTGCTGGTGTTCCAACCCCGAGGTTAAAACAAGAGGGGGGGGTATGTGACAGCAGGAAGGTAAAGTCACCTGGTTGCATCCAGGGGGGTAGATATATTTCGCCCAGATTCAGGCTTTACGCCGATTTATACAGCTAGGTGGAGAGTTGTATAAGCCCAGCTGAGACTAGTGGGCTCATTGATGACTCATACCTCTAGGGAGAGGGCTGGGCGTCGTGCAGGCAGGGAGTTGATGAGACCAGCTGAAGCCTGTCAGTTCGTTTAAGGCCTCTATAAAAAACTCCCAGATTCATTAGATGTTAGCTCATGCCTGGAAGCAGACCTGTGTGGACTGTCTAGGGAGAGTGAACCCCTGTGCGGTGAGAGAAAGCCTGTGTGGCTATATTTTGCTTGGACATTTAAAACCAGGGACTAGGACAGCACTAGGCTGATCCCAGTCGTTAGTTAGGAAACCTGTAAGTTTAGTCAGAGGTCAAGTTGACCAGGATTTATTTTGTGTTTGTTTTTTTTGCCTTGCTGTGTTTTTGTCACTGTAAATAGAAAATAAACCGCACCTTTTTTTGATTTTGAAAACCACAACCTCCGTCTGCTGGGCCTGTTTTTGGGTGGGGAGCCCATCCCGGGGGTCATACATACCCGCTGCCGAGCTAGCCCCCTCACAATATATATATATATATATATATATATGTATATATATATATATATATATATATGTGATCCGGCACAGAGGTGCCGCCCTGTAGCAGTTAAACTGTTATAGCGTGGACCTTAAGCAGTTAAACCCTCAGCTTTTTACATACTTATTTTAATCCTTGTAAATAAATATGAGTGTGCTATCCAATAAAACCAATGGCGTTAGGTATCCATGAATCATATACACAATATATGATAATATATATAAATAAAACATGAAAGTTCAATCAAAAAATTGGGTGACTACAAAAAAAGAGAAATGATCTCTTTCTGGAAAAAAAAGTGTCCAGCCAATGTTCACAAAATTCAATCGATGAGTTGCCTTTAAGTAAAATCAAGGCCGCTTACTAGAGATGTCCCGAACTATTCGCCGGCGAATAGTTCCCGGCGAACATAGCTTGTTCGCGTTCACCACGGCGGGCGAACATATGCGATGTTCGGTCCTCCCCCTATTCGTCATCATTGAGCAATTTTGACCCTGTACCTCACAGTCAGCAGACACATTACAGCCAATCAGCAGCATACCCTCCCTCCCAGACCCTCCCACCTCCTGGACAGCATCCATTTTAGATTCATTCAGAAGCTGCAGTCTTAGTGAGAGGAGGGACAGTGTAGCTGCTGCTGATGTAATAGGGAAATCTATAGCTAGGCCAGTGTATTCAGTGTCCACTCCAGTCCTGAAAGACTCATCTGATCTCTGCTGTAAGGACAGCGTCCTGACAGCACCCCAAAAAGCCCTTTTTAGGGCTAGTACATCAGTCTGCTTTTTTTTTTTCCTCTGTAATCTAATTGCAGTTGCCTGCCAGCGTGTGTGTGTCAGGCTCACAGCGTATACTGTGCCCACTTGCCCAGTGCCACCACTTATATATCTAATGGCACAGTAGATTACATTTAAAAAAAAAAAAAAATTTGACTGCAATAGAATAGCAGTCAGTTGCCTGCCAGCGTGTGTGTGTCAGGCTCACAGCGTATACTGTGCCCACTTGCCCAGTGCCACCACTCATATATCTGGTGGCACAGTAGATTACATTTAAAAAAATAAAAATAAATTTTGACTGCAATAGAATAGCAGTCAGTTCCCTGCCAGCGTGTGTGTGTCAGGCTCACAGCGTATACTGTGCCCTCTTGGCCAGTGCCACCACTCATATATCTTGTGTCACAGTAGATTACATTTAAAAAAATAAAAAACTTGGACTGCAATAGAATAGCAGTCAGTTCCCTGCCAGCATGTGTGTGTCAGGCTCACAGCGTATACTGTGCCCACTTGCCCAGTGCCACCACTCATATATCTTGTGTCACAGTAGATTACATTTAAAAAAACAATTTTGACTGCAATAGAATAGCAGTTAGTTGCCTGCCAGCATGTGTGTCTGGCCTACAGCGTCTACTCTTCCAACTTCTGCCAGTGCACAGTGCCACTCATATCTGGTGTCACAGTAGCTTGCACGCATAGTACAACTAAACTAATCTAAAAAAAATGACAGGCAGAGGCAGGCCACACCCCAGGGGCCGTCGTGGTCATGGTGCTGTGATTCCCTTTGGCCCTAGAATAATGCCCAGTGTTCAGAGGCCACGTACCCTGAACTCGAAAAGTTCTGAGGACATAGTTGACTGGCTAACACAGGACACCCAATCTTCTACAGCTTCCGCTCGGAACCTTGACGCACCATCCTCCTCCAGCTCAGCTTCGGACACCTCTCAAGTTACCACTCGCCCGCGTGCCGCCACCACCAACACTAGCAGCACAGCTGCTTCACTTGATCTGTCAGAGGAGTTATTTACACATGAGTTGGAAGAAATGAGTGATGCGCAACCATTATTGCCAGAGGATGTAGATAAAAGGGATATGTCTCAGTCAGGCAGCATTACACACATGGACGTACGGTGTGATGATGATGATGTTGTACCCGCTGCTGCTTCCTTTGCTGAGTTGTCAGATACAAGTGAAGCGGTTGATGATGGCGATGTGTCCGTGGATGTCACGTGGGTGCCCGCTCGAAGAGAAGAATAACAGGGGGAAAGTTCAGATGGGGAGACAGAGAGGAGGAGGAGACGAGTTGGAAGCAGGGGGAGGTCATTGCAAGGAGCTAGTGGCACAGTCAGACAGCATGTATCGGCACCCGGGGTCAGCCAGACCGCACGCCAATCAACGCATGCTGTTGCCACCACCAGAATGCAGTCATTGCAAAGCTCAGCAGTGTGGCATTTTTTTGTGTGTCTGCCTCTGATAACAGCGATGCCATTTGCAACCTGTGCCAAAAGAAACGGAGTCGTGGGAAATCCAACACCCACCTAGGTACAACTGCTTTGCGAAGGCACATGATCGCACATCACAAACACCTATGGGATCAACACATGATGACAAGTACAAGCAGCACACAAGCTCAAAGCCACCATCCTCCTCCTGTTTCAGCATCTTCGGCCACGTCAACCACTGCTGTCCTCCTTGCCCCCTCTCAACCATCCGCCACTCTGACTCTTGCCTTGAGCAGTTCCTGCTCATCTACCCACAGTCAGGTGTCTGTCAAGGACATGTTTGAGCGTAAGCAGAGGCGTAACTAGAAACTTCAGGGCCCCGGTGCAAGAAATCATGAAGGCCCCCCCCCCCCCGAAAAGCATGATTTTGATACTTTATCTTTGTCTATACTTTACTGCGGGTAGACACCCTCTTAGTGCAGACCCCCGCAGTATAGACACCCTCTTAGTGCAGACCCCCACAGTATAGACACCCCCCTTAGTGCATACCCCCGCAGTATAGACACCCCCTTAGTGCAGACCCTCGCAGTATAGACACCCCCTTAGTGCAGACCCTCGCAGTATAGACACCCCCCTAGTGCAGACCCTCGCAGTATAGACACCCCCCTAGTGCAGACCCTCGCAGTATAGACACCCCCCTTAGTGCAGACCCCCGCAGTATAGACACCCCCCTTAGTGCAGACCCCCGCAGTATAGACACCCTCTTAGTGCACACTTCCACAGTATAGACACCCCCTTAGTGCAGACCCCCGCAGTATTGACACCCCCTTAGTGCAGACCCACAGTGTATTACACAGCCCCCCTTAGTACAGACATCCCACTTGGTGCAGACCCCCGCAGTATATACACACCCCCTTAGTACAGACCCCTATACATACAGTATATACACACACACACACACACACACACTATACATACAGTATATACACATACTATACATACACACACAGTATATACACATAGACACAGTCACACACCAGCATTTTTTACCCAAAAATCAGCCTGATTGAACACACTGCTGCCCCCATCTCCTGGCATGCTGAGACTTGTAGGGCCCCAGCAGCTCACAGACACATTAGTTGGTGATACAGGAGAGGAGGGGACTGGGCTTGTTTAGTGGTGGGCAGATAATGAGTAGGAGATGTAGTTAGTAGAGATTGGGGAGACATTCATGTTCTTCCTCCAGCAGCAGTGCTCTTCTCACACACTAAATCAATCTAACAGCCTCAGAGACAGGAGGAGCCATGCTGGAGATAACACATCCTCTCCCTCACTGCTCACCAGGCTAATCCATCAACAAGAATCCATTAAGTAAAGCTCAGACAGCTTACCTTATCAGGCAGCAGTCCGTCCCACACTGCAGGCTGTGTCCCCACCTCCCTCTCCTCTCCTCATCTCCTGCTCTTGGGTCAAAAAAGCCGCGCTGTGGAAGGGGGCGTGTACAGCATGTTCCTATTGGCTGAGGGGGCAGTGAAGAGGCGGGGCAGCTATAATCTGACTGAATGGTCAGTCCTCCCCTGCCAGCAACGTCGTGACGGGCGGGTGGCGGGCCCCCGGGACTTGGCAGAACTACAGGGCCCAGTCGCAACTGCAACTGCTGCGACCATGAAAATTCCGCCACTGAGCGTAAGAAGCCAATGTCACAGAGTCACCCCCTTGCCCGGTGTCTGACAGCTGGCTTGTCGAACTCTTAGCCGGCCAGCTTTTACCATACAAGCTGGTGGAGCTATTGGGACACCGCAGTGGAAGGTACCCGGCCGAAATTTATTTTCACAAAAGGCAATCCCCAACCTGTACTCTTTTGTGCAAAAGGAAATCATGGCATGTCTGGCACACAGTGTTGGGGCAAGGGTCCATCTGACCACTGATACCTGGTCTGCAAAGAACGGTCAGGGCAGGTATATCACCTACACTGCGCATTGGGTAAACCCGCTGATGGCTGCCAAGCATGTAATGCGTGGCTCTGCAGAGGAGTTGGTGGTGACACCGCCACAACTTGCAGGCAGGCCTGCTGCCACCTCCTCTACTCCTCCTACTCCATCCTCTTCGATAACCTCCTCGGCTGAGTCCTCTTCTGCTGCTGCGTCTTGCTCCACATCAACTGCACCCCCCAGCTCCCCAGGGGCTATTCCACATTCCGGATACGACAGTGTCACGCCGTCTTGGGGTTGACTTGCCTGAAAGCAGAGAGTCACACCGGACCAGCACTCCTGACCGCCCTGAACGCACAGGTGGATCAGTGGCTGACTCTGCACCAAATGGAGATCGGCAAAGTGGTGTGTGACACTGACAACGGAAGCAATTTGTTGGCGGCATTGAATTTGGGCAAGTTGACACATGTGTCGTGCATGACACGTGTTGAATCTGATTGTACAACGCTTTGTGCATAAGTACCCAGACTTACAGGACGTCCTCAAGCAGGCCAGGAAGGTGTGTGGCCATTTCAGGCGTTCCTACGCGGCCATGGCGCACTTTTCAGATATCCAGCGGCGAAACAACATGCCAGTGAGGCGCTTGATTTGCGACAGCCCGACACGTTGGAATTCAACACTCCTAATGTTCGACCGCCTACTCCAACAAGAAAAAGCCGTCAACGAGTATTTGTATGACCGGGGTGCTAGGACAGCCTCTGCGCAGCTGGGAATTTTTTTGCCACGTTACTGGACGCTCATGCGCAATGCCTGTAGGCTCATGCGTCCTTTTGAGGAGGTGACAAACCTAGTCAGTCGCACTGAAGGCACCATCAGCGACATCATCCCATTTGTTTTCTTCCTGGACCGTGCCCTGCGAAGAGTGCTGGATCAGGCCATAGATGAGCGTGAAGAGGAAGAGGAAGAGTTGTGGTCACCATCACCACCAGAAACAGCCTTATCAGCATCGCTTGCTGGACCTGCGGCAACACTGGAAGAGGAGTCTGAGGAAGAGGAGTCAGAGGAGGAATGTGGCTTTGAGGAGGAGGAGGAAGACCAACCACAGCAGGCATCCCAGGGTGCTTGTTGTCACCTATCTGGTACCCGTGGTGTTGTACGTGGCTGGGGGGGAAGAACAGACCTTCAGTGAGGACGAGGAACGGGACATGAGTAGCTCGGCATCCAACCTTGTGCAAATGGGGTCTTTCATGCTGTCGTGCCTGTTGAGGGACCCTCGTATAAAAAGGCTGAAGGAGAACGACCTGTACTGGGTGGCCACGCTACTAGACCCCCCCCCCCCCGGTATAAGCAGAAAGTGCCTGAAATGTTACCGAATTACCGGAAGTCGGAAAGGATGCAGCAGTTCCAAAATAAATTAAAAAGTATGCTTTACACAGCGTATAAGGGTGATGTCACAGCACAACGGGAATCTAACAGGGGAAGAGGTGAAAGTAATCCTCCTCCTACCACGACCACGCCGGCAAGGACAGGACGCTTTACAGACGTGTTGTTGATGGAGGACATGCAGAGCTTTTTAAGTCCTACGCATCGCCACAGCCCTTCGGGGTCCACCCTCAGAGAACGACTCGACCGACAGGTAGCAGACTACCTCGCCTTAACTGCAGATATCGACACTCTGAGGAGCGATGAACCGCTTGACTACTGGGTGTGCAGGCTTGACCTGTGGCCTGAGCTATCCCAATTTGCGATAGAACTTCTGGCCTGCCCCGCTTCAAGTGTCCTTTCAGAAAGGACCTTCAGTGCAGCAGGAGGTATTGTCACTGAGAAGAGAAGTCGCCTAGGTCAAAAAAGTCTAGATTACCTCACCTTTATTAGGATGAATGAGGCATGGATCCCGAAGGGACGGACAGTGGGCGATACATTTGACTAAAAAAGGCCTGATGAGATTAGCTGCCTTGGGCTAAAAATGGTCCACACACGTCTGTATTTTATCTCTGCATGCCGGATGACTTGCGTGACTTATCCGCCACCAACTAGGGTTCAAGCCGCAATGTTTTAGGGCACTTTTTGCCTGGAAAACGGCTGCAACAATACCTAATTTTTCAGGCATGTGTACATGCCTAATTTTTCTGGCCTCTGGTGCTGCACTGTGGCTGCAAAAACAAAACAAAAAAAAAAAGCACATACATGTGTCAATTCCCCTTCGTGATCGTTACCTTGTTGTGGTGAAGGGGCTTGCGTATTACAATGAAGCAACCACCTCTATAAGTGTGTTGGCAATGGCAATGTTGGCACACCCCAGATGATAAGGTCGTTGCTTCATTGTGAACAGACCAAAAGCGATCGGCTGGATAATTTTGCATAGAAAAAACATTAATTTTCTTTGTGATCATCTAAGGTGATCATTAAAGCCTTGCGGTTGTGCAAATGGACTGTTTGCGTTTGTTTGCGGTGCGTTAAACGGGGAGTTTGGTCTGTCAGAGTTTGGTCTGTCACTGTGAAGCGGGTGTAACCCTTACACTACCTGATCGATACAACATCATACCTGATGTTTTAAAGCACGTTATTCCAAACAATTTAGGAATGTTAGGTGATTTATGCCCTTTATGGATTAAAAAAACAGACTCTGCGTCAACTACGTAATTTTCCATGGAAGTTTTGCCATGGATCCCCCTCCGGCATGCCACAGTCCAGGTGTTAGTCCCCTTGAAACAACTTTTCCATCACTATTGTGGCCAGAAAGAGTCCCTGTGGGTTTTAAAATTCGCTTGCCTATTGAAGTCTATGGCGGTTCGCCCGGTTCGCCCCTTCGCAAACATTTGCGGAAATTCGCGTTCGCCATTCGCGAACGGAAAATTTTATGTTTGCGACATCACTACCACTTACCAGACCTGTAGGATCTCAAATTATAGAGATCGTATGCGCTAAAAACACAGAAATCCAACAAAGAAAATCCTCTTCTGCACACCTCCTCAATGAAACCGGATTGTGGGAGTATGGGATCTGGCTTGAGTGTGGATAATCTGTCTCGGATCCTCAGATCTTTTCAATGGAATCGGGCTTATGGGATAAGAGATCTCTCCTGGATATGGATAATCTATCTCCAGGTCATCTCAGATGAAAGGAGTGATGGAAGGAAAAGACTTCTTGGTGAAGTATCCGTTACTGATCTGTATTTGCCTTGTTAGGTTGAGAAGATGGCCTCTAAAAGAAAAATTTCCTTGAATATAGAATAATTCCAGGCAGGCGATGCCTGGAATTATTCTATAGTCGAGGAAGTTTATAATTTTTCCATTTTAAATAAACAATTAATATAATAATATAATAATTTTTAACATTTTATAGGTTTACTTTCCTACTTTATAATGTATAACTAGGAAATATAAAAATATATTCTCATTAACCTGGAATGAGAATAAGAAGTTGCATGTGTCTGTATCTGTAGTCTGTCCGTACTGTCTTATTAGCCAGACGAAATCTGGTGCCATCATCCTTCTGTGCCTTCACTTGTTTATGTTCTATAACAGGCTCTCCAGGGAGAAATAGTGCCCTATCAATGGTGTCAATGGGAGTAATAGTGCCCCATCGTTGTTTTCTGTGAGAGAAATATTACCCCATTGTTGGTGTCTGTGGGAGGCATAGGGGAATAGTGCCCCATCATGTTTGCCTGTGGGAGAAATAGTACCCCATAATTGGTGTCAGTGCAAGGAATAGTGCCCCATCGTTGTTGTCTATGGAAGGAATATGGCACCATTGTTGTTGTCAGTTCAAGGAATAGTGCCCCATTGTTGTTGTCTGTGGCAGAAATAGTACCCCATTGTTGGTGTCTGTGGGAGGAACTGTATCCCACTATTGTTGTCTGTGGGAGAAATAGTACCCCATTGTTGGTGTCTGTAGGAGGAATAGTGATCAATTGTTGTTGTCTGTGGGAAGAACACGCCCCATAGTTGGTGTCAGTGGAAGAAATTGTGCCACATTGTTGTTGTCAGTGGTAGGAATAGTGGCCTATTGGTATTGTCAGTGGAAGGAATAGTGCCCCATCAATGGTATCAGTGGAAGGAATGGTGTTCGATCATTGGAGTCAGTGGAAATAGTGCATTGTATCAGTATGAGGAATAGTGCAAGGCAAGCAAGCAGAGAGCCACATCCTGTCTACAGGACAGTTTGTAGGTCACTTTTTTATACCATGAGTGAAATGTTCACTTGGTGGTTTTTATAGCTGCACACATTTTAAAGGGTCAGTCCACCCAAGACTTGAATTTCATGTTTTTAGTACATTCTGGAGAATTTAACCACCTAACAAATGTTCTTCTCTGCCTGGAGTTTGGTGGGATACCTGCACTTGAGTTCCTAGGTCTGCATATCTTCTGTAGCCAATAAAAGGGAGTCTGACTCTCTTTGTTTAATTGTATATTATGTAGAGGGTCAGCCTGGGGCAGGGTTAAAATGGGGTTAATTGAATAGGGCAGGTACTTCCCCTTCAGACCTGCTTATTGCCAGCTGGGCTGAAAGTGTCAGAGAGGAGCTGTTTGAGTAGGAGTGAGAGACACAGCAGCACGCTGTGTGAAAAGGTCCATTGTTGGATTGTGTACTTGTTGGGTGAACTTAACCTCATAAAAGACTGTAGCTCTGATTAGAGCCATGAACTATTGCCTGTAAACCTGTATGCTGCCGAACTGTGAGCTGTACCTGTGTGCACAGCTGTGTGACAAGACAAGCCTGTCGTTTCTTCTGTTTGTTTTTGCCAGTTTGACGAATAAAGCCATTTTTATTTTACTGGACTGTCTCTGAGCCAGCTGTTCACCCCTCTGACCCCCTACAAATTGGTGGAGAATGCGGGCAGTTTAAAGGGGTACAGGCCAATCCCATGTCCTGGGTGAAAGCTGCACAGGCTGTGAAGTCTTCAGAACAAGCCATGGAGGAGCTAATTAAACAATTAGCAATGGCTAATGCCCAGGCAGTCACTGTGCAACAGGAAACAAATCGCTTACTGGTTGAAGGACTGCAAAAGGCGGTGACCCAGCAGGCTGAAATGATGAAAGGTGATCCTGCACTAAAGAGTGACCCCCGGAAGGCAGTGCAGTGGACTATGCAAAAGTTGACAGCCACAGATAACGTGGAAGCTTATATGGCAATGTTTGAAAGGATTGCAACAAGGGAAGGTCTCCCTGAGAAAGACTGGGCAGATGTGCTGGTTCCTTTCCTGACTGCAGATCCTCAACAGGCCTATTGTGATTTGTCCTCTGAATCAGCACAGGACTATAAACTGCTAAAGTCAGAAATCCCAGCCAGAATGCGAGTGGGGTTACCCTGCTCCGATCGGACACCCAGGAAAAAGATTGAAGTGGTCTCTGTACATGGGGTTGTCAAGGACTATCCAATGGCCCATGTAACCCTGTCCACAACCGCAGGAACTGCTACATTGAGAGTTGGGGCGATCCCGGGGTTACCTATGATTTGCTAGATGGGCGAGACTGCCCCCTATTTTGGGACATGTGTGAACTAAAGTTCAAAGGTTCAGGGGCCTCCCCCAAAAAGGAGAAACCCCCATGTGAAGTGTTAAATACTGTGTTGCAGGAGGTAAACAGTAAAGAAATCTGTCAGATGTGTGAACCTGCAGAAGCTGACCTAGATCCCCTGGAGGTGTTTGTAGGATTGGAGGCGGAGAGTTCTCCCTCTGGGCCTGACTTGTCATATCTTGGGGGCTCCCGAGGTGATTTCTTTGGTGCTCAGAGGAAGGACCCCCTTTTAATCCCCGCCAGGGAACAGGTCACATCGATGAGTGGTGATCCACAGCATCCTGCAGAAGATATGCGCTCTCCCCGAGTTGCTATGTATCATACTCTATGCTACAGGGTGCTTAAACGTGGGCATAAACCATTAGCTCTGATTAGAGCCATGAACTATTGCCTGTAAACCTGTATGCTACCGAACTGTGAGTTGTACCTGTGTGCACAGCTGTATGACAAGACAAGCCTGTCATGTCTTCTGTTTGTTTTTGCCAGTTTGCAGAATAAAGCCATTTTTATTTAACTGGACTGTCTCTGAGCCGGCTGTTCACCCCTCTGATCTCCTACAATTATTATGGAGAATGCAATAGAATATGCCAGAAGGCAATAGTATATGCTAAAACATGCAGAGAACATGGAAAACATCTAGATGGATAGGAGTAGAGCAGTATCCAAGACACATAAGTAGCCTAGGGACAACTCAGCCCACCAATCTCCACCTCTGACTTTTGGATGGACTCTTTAAACCATGCATTCATCTCTATCCAATCTGCCTATAGATGGTCATACCTATGCCTCAATTTTTTAGGGTATGGAAATTGGGATAGTTTTACCAAAAGGGGTATGACTATGTCTACTCTTTGGTGGATGTGCCCACAGAATGTTTGAAAACACCACTGTTCAAATCCTTCCATGGCAATTGCTTTATAGCCGCACACAAGGAATTTTCATATGTGATCTCCTACTATAGAATAGCAAAGTTCACTGCTTAGCCTCCCAATTTGACCCACACTCTGCACCGTAAATCCCTTCTCTCAGGACCAAATCCAAGAGCAAGCAAACATGTTTCTGCATGTACAGCCTTATGATGGCATGAACTATGGCTAATGTCTTATGGGCAGAAAAGCATCCATTGTTGTACTGTGTGGAACAATCTTTAAAGAAGCAATATCGGAGGAAAACTGGAGTGCTGGCAATTGTGTTTCCTGGGGTATATTACTAAATTTGGAGCTACTCAATGCAAACATATTCATCCACTCTTGAGTGGCAACCGCGCCATGGGTTTGTTGGGACCTATTTTTTGTATGCGTAATGTTCAAAGTAGACAGGATTTAAGTAGTCATACCAAACAGGTCTATTGGAAAAGAAAAGTTGCGCTATGAGTCCAAAATATTATTATTTGGATAGTGAAAAGTCCAAACAGAAATGCTTAAAGGACTGATGTCAATTAAAACACTGATCTTGGGTCCTATAGACTGGTGAAGTTGTATGCTTACCAGAAGATAAGCCAAATCGAACAGATGGCTATAACCCAGCCTAGGCCTTTAAATGCACTTCGGATACAGGTTTTTCCAATGGTATTGAAGGACGACAATAGAAGGGTACTCCGCAGTATGGGGTCAATTATCCAAAAATTGCCAGAGATGCACAAAAAAGGAGTTCTTATAGAGTCTAGAAATGACAAACAAATTCACCCTGAAGTGCACCGCCACCCAATAAAATGTCTGCTTACCAGATTGCAAACATGATATTCAACACCAATCAACGCAGGTCGGTGGATGGCTGGATATTTGTGGATGTCTATACAGGTATAATTGAAAGCATGGGGTGGATATGGATTCCTCGCTATCAACAAGAACTTCCGTGTGGTCCGGACGGTGTATCAAACTAAGGAAAAAGAATAGGAACTGGATAGTGTGATACCGTCTCAGCGATTTATTGTAACAAATTAAAAGTTACACTTACATCAGCGAACAGATAAAAGGACATGTATACAAGCCGGCCGGCTAGAAAGCAAACTCCCGTTCTATGAGCGTGGTGACGTCAGCACGTACCCCCTTAGACACGTTTCGTCATCGTAGACATTGTCAATAAGGTCCCTTATTGACAATGTCTACGATGACGAAACAGGTCCCTTATTGACAATGTCTACGATGACGAAACGCGTCATGTTTGCAATCTGGTAAGCAGACATTATATTGGGTGGCGGTGCACTTTAGGGTGGATTTGTTTGTCATTTCTACACTCTATAAGACCTCCTTTTTTGTGCATCTCTGGCTCTCTGGCAATTTTTGGATAATTGACCCCATACTGCGGAGTACCCTTCTATTGTCGTCCTTCAATACCATTGGAAAAATCTGTATCCGAAGTACATTTAAAGGCCTAGGCTGGGTTATAGCCATCTGTTCGATTTGGCTTATCTTCTGGTAAGCATACAACTTCACCAGTCTATAGGACCCAAGATAAGTGTTTTAATTGACATCAGTCCTTTAAGCATTTCTGTTTGGACTTTTCACTATCCAAATAATAATATTTTGGACTCATAGCGCAACTTTTCTTTTCCAATATTTCTGTGCTTATCCCATTATTGTTGCTGCTTGGAAGGGTCTATATTTCATTTATATTTCGTTCAACTGATTATTATATTGATTTTTCTTAATTTACTGTAGCGGGGTCCTTAAATAGATGGGATACACCTGGGCAATAGTGTGACCCAGGTGTATAATTGTGTTAGGATTCAGACCCCTTTTTATTTCGTGGAGGATTGGAGGATGTAATATTCTCCTTTGCCTGTGGGTGGCGGGGTGCCCACAGGCTTCAGGTAGAATCATCTTCGCAGTGCTCCCTGTTTTGTCCCTTCCCGGAGATGGTATGGCTGGGGCGGGGAACCCGCCGGGCCGTTGAAGGGAGGAGATAAAAGGGGGAGACGCCCTTACCACGCGGTCGTCGTCGTCGTCGTCGTCGGGCGGAGAAGGAGGTCCTCGGAGGAGGAGGGCTGCGGTCCGCACCCAGGGCCCTTAGGTCTGGGTGCGGGAGATCCAGGAGTCTGGTCCAGGTGCCCATGGCCTGGTCCGGAGTCATGTTGGCGTCCATCCCAGGCACCTTTAGCCTGGGGTGAGGTACTATCGAGGAGGCCTGGGGCCCAGTACCTTCGACTGGGTCCCGCTAGGGTGGACTGTCCGAGGGTCCCTGAGCGGAGGGACTCGTACCTGAGGTGAGGAGGCCGGGGAGGTTACCCACTGAAGACCCGGAGCAGCACCAACCCGGTGACGGTGGGCCTCTGGGAACTCTCTTGGGAGGACACATCCCCTGATAGGGGCCACAGCGTATCGAAGAGGGCTCCATTGTTGTTCATAGGGGTTGCTAGAAGAGACCCCATCTTTAGAACTTAAACTTTAGGAAGTGCCTCGATCTGCTCATCCCACCGTTGGAAAGGTTATAGGTCCCAACCAGTCTGCTGCAATAAGAACTGTTTATCGTGCTTTGCTATTGGAGTGCCAAATAAACAAGTGTTGGACCTTTCTTCGGTGTGTGAACTCCAGTTACTGGAAGCAAAGGGGAGGCGGGTGAGCTTGTGGTTACAGACTCAGTGCATTCACAGAACACACCGGCCCGAGGAAACATCAGGAAGTGGCCTTCACCTCCCTACTACAATGGGGAGGACATGGGCCGTGGCGCATCTCACTCTCACAACCCCTAGACATGAGTTGGTGTGTAAAACCGATAAAGAAGAAGAGAGGGTGAGGCCGCTACATTACTATACAATAAGCACGGTTTTGCTTTTAATTTATACCAAACAGGTCATTACTGGCATTTGCAAATAAAATATAAAACACACAAAAATAAAACAAAATGTTTTTGATTGCTTAGTAGTCTAAAGGTAAACTCCAGGTGTGCATTTTTTTTGAATAGTAGATTGCATAGCTCCTAACTGTCCCTGATTTGGGAAAAAGTCCCTCTGTCCTTCTTTCCTCCTCATTTGTCCCTCATTTTGGTCTGATCTATATACTCAGGGCCGATCCGCCCTATACGCGGACTACGCAAGCTGCGTAGGGCCCCGAGTATTACTCGGGGCCCCGCCACCGCTGCTGCTAGAGGTCCGCGGCCGGCGGAGATAATGTCTCTGCCGGCCGCCATTTTCCTGAAGACCAGACCCCAGTAAAAAATGGTGAAGAGCGGCGGGTCAGAACTGCGCATGCGCAGTTTGCGGAAATCGCCGAGAAGATCCGATCCTCCGCGAGTGCTGCCTCTGTCTGTCCGCTGATGATGACGTCAGCCACACCGCCAGCGCAGCTCGCCAGAATTAAAAAAAAAGCAGGAGGAGCTGAGGGTGGATGGACGAAGCAGAGTGGTGACTCGTGGAGTGGACAGAGCAGACAGCACAGCAGGCTTCAAGCAGAGTGCGGCGGAGTCGGACCCCTGTCGGCAGGAAACTACCATGTCCACCAGCCTCTGACATGTCCTGTACCATGTCCGCCAGCCTCTGACATCTCCTTTACCATGTCCGCCAGCCTCTAAACTTCTCCTGTACCATGTTCGCCAGCCTCTGACCATCTCCTGTACCATGTCCGCCAGCTTCTGACCACTGGGGACACCTGAGATGTAAGGAGGCACTCCACTGGGGACACCTGAAATGTAAGAAGGCACTCCGCTGGGGACACCTGAAATGTAAGGAGGCACTCCGCTGGGGACACCTGAGATGTAAGGAGGCACTCCACTGGGGACACCTGAGACGTAAGGAGGCACTCCGCTGGCTGGGGACAGTGACATCAGAGCTCCCACTGATTCGGCATTATGGTGAGTTGAATGATTTCATTTTATATTACAATGTAGTAATAGAAATAATGCGCTTCAATCATCCTGACACCATAACAACCTTGGTGCCGGGATGATTGAATTGCTAACACCAGGTGTTTGGAGTATCTTTATCTGCTGATTGTTAAACTTTCTGGAATACACATATTTGTATTGCGGTGTAGGATCTGGGCTCGCTGTCCCTCCATCCCTCTTTCTTTCTTTCTTTCTTTCTTCCTCCCTCGTTCATCTCAGACTCTAATCACACCCCTTTGAGTCACTCCCATTTAAGCCACGCCCAATATTATGCTTAAACCACGCCCATTATTCACGGGTCAGGTAGAGGGCCCCTTAGCAGAATTTTGCTTAGGGCCCCAGGGAGGTCAGGATCGGCACTGTATATACTGTATATAAAATGCAATATTTATCTTTCAAAAAGTGTTTCCCAGTGCTAAACCTTTCATCCAATTTCTAAATTGCTGCATTTTAAAAGCCAGTATAAAGGAATAGCATTGGTAAAAAAGCACTTGTGGGTTTAACTAATATTTTTTTTAAAGAATTCTCCTTTAAGTGGGTGCAGCAGGGGGTGTGTCCTATGCTTACATATTTTTTCTAATACGTGTCCCTCCTTCCAATTTCAAAAAGTTGGGGAGGTATGACATTGGTCTAGCTTGGACCATTGCAAGTATGCATATGCCACACCTGTGAACCCCTTTTGAAGTGGAGAATAACAAGTAGTAGTGTTAGCTGCTGTCTTCTGGGTCCCATGCCAAGCAAGTGTCCTGCTGCATGGTAACAACACATGTCACACTCTCAACCTTGTCCAATCAGAGAACACTTTGCATTTACTAAGTGTTTTCTGTGAATGGTGCCTACACCATGCAAGGGACTCCCTGTAGACAGCAGTGATCTCTGTAGTAGTGATGACTACTACAATTACTCTCTGCTTCCACAGTGGCTCAACAGGCATGGCATGTGCATACTACATTGGTCAAAGCTGGACCAATGTAACTGTAGCGCTACCCCCAGTTAAGAGAGCCGCTGGTTTGATTTTTCGGGCCCTGAGTACAGCTCCACCAACCCCCGGCAATCTTGTATAGTCCCCTGTGGCACAGTTAGTCTAGGGATGTTTTCTATCGTAATCTACACCTGGTAACATACACACTTTAACTTCAGATTAAGTGTAAGCACTATGAGGAATAACAACACAGTGATAGCAAATGGAAAGGTATAACAGCTTTACTTTAGGTTAAAAAGGCATGGATTAAAACATAACATATAACTGGCTTACAGAGCCCTGCAGCAATAGATGTAATATATATATGGCAATAGCACAGCGTGGTAATCCACTACGTGCAGCTATTGCTATCTACGCGCCCTATGGCGCACTAAACAATATTCTATCTCCCCTCCCTAGTCAGGCCTGACATAGAATCAAACTCAGTCTTGTGAATAAAGGTTTCTTCGCATGCAAACTTGAAATGGTGGTGCACGTTGAGGAACAGTATTGTAATCCACAAAGTAGGCAGTCATAAGGAACACTATGCTGGAGACCCTTTAACTCTGTCCTGCAACCGGTCTCCAGCGGAAACAGCAAATAAATGAACGGTGGGCCAAGGCAGTCTATAGGCCTAAACACAATACAACTGATTGGATTGAGCAGGTGCTCGCTCACCACTCCGGACGCGATCCCAGTCCGGGACTTCCACCTGCTGTGTCTCCACACACAGCGTCCGCAACGATCGGGTCCCCGATCCAACTGATGTCCGCAGCAAACAAAGTCAAGTGCCACCCAAGTTCCGCAGCGGGATGGAAGGCTCTTTGGAAGTTGTGCAAGGCCCCAGGCCTCAGGCCCTGCACTGCAGCAGATCCGCACAGGAAGAAGCTGTTGCTAGCAGCGCGGTGTCCAAAGAGGCCGAGCTCCGCCTCGCCTCCTTCTTAAATAGCCCCTCCCATGAGTCTCTGCGGTGGCAACACTGCACCCTGGGTGCCAAACAGGACTCTAGGAGATGTAGTTCCAAGAGTCTTAAAGGAGACCCCGCTACATAACTATATAATTAGATCCATACCTGAAGTGCAGCTTTAATGGTAATGCCTTGTTAATGATATCTGATGCATATTCAAATCAAAGTTTTACAAACCAGTTTATTGCCAACAAGTGCTTAATCTGTAAGTTAACTGTAACATAGGGCTTACACAGATCATGTTAATAGATTGCAGGCTGCGGGGAAGGATGCTGATGCATATTTGAGAATGAAGAGGAGAAATTAGTGACCTTACCTTACCTTTTGCCCCTAAATCCTAACCCATCTTTCTGCACAGCAAACAGTTGGAAGCCGAAAACCATAGATTGCATGATCATAGAACTACTTTCCTAATAGACTCTAATAAAACATTTTGTTTGGTCTTTTTAAACAACTCTGTGTTTAAATATTAATTTTAAAAAAATCAAACAGAGCCTCACATCAGAGCATACACTATAAACAGTTGTTTCCAAAGGAATTCATTGTTCTTATATTTATTTGTAGATTTGTGGTAGGCTCTGCAGCTAGCCAGAGTCCTGTGTCCACTATTATGATTTGTTACTGCCACCTAGTGAAACTGCTTTTGTATTGCACTGTGATTGGTAGAAGTTGCTACTTCATTTAAAGTTTATCTAAACAAAAATGTATTGACCTGCAGATTACCAGTCTTTAGACCTGCGGCCCTCCAGCTGTTGCAGAATTACAAGTCCCATGAGGCATTGAAAGCCACTGACAGTTACAAGCATGACTCCCAAAGGCAGAGGCATGATGGGAATTGTAGTTCCGCAACAGCTGGAGGGCCATAAGTTGAGCACCCATGCTTTAGATGTTGTGACTAAATTAGTTTTATTTCTTCATGTTTTTTTTTCTTTATTTTTACTTGATAATCCTGCAAATAACACACTTCCTGCTGTCATTGGGTGGCTACACTCACTCCTCCACTGTATCTACAAAGGGAGCCATGGTCACCACCAAGACTTATTAAAATGTCAGTGTTTGTCACTTTTACATAGAGAGTGAGGAGATAAGTACAGTAGGTTACAGAAAAAAAGATAAGGATGTGTTTGTTTTCTTTTCAACTAGCAGGGAGTGACAGTTTTTTTTGTACTTGCTGAAGATGCTCTTAGCCTGACAATAGAAAACGAATGAAGCTACCACATCTAAGGAGTAGGGTATACTGCAGTACAGTGTATTCGATTTCTGGTATTGGACTAATATATGCTATAATATTCAATTTCCAATAACGCTACTTGTATATTCAGCTACTCCTTAATAAATGATAACAGGGCTGCCATTATGCCGCGTACACACAATCGTTTTTCACGTCGTTAAAAATGCAATTTTTTTAAATTGGGCAATAAAAACGATCGTGTGTAGGCTCCAGAGCATTTTTAACGACGTCAAAAATGGCCTAAAAAAATTAGAACCTGCTCTATTTTTTCACGTCGTTTTTCACGTCTTTTTTTTAACGACGTGAAAAACGGCAGTGTGTATGCTTTTACAAGAGGAAAAAAAACGTGCATGCTCAGAATCAAGTATGAGACGGGAGCGCTCGTTCTGGTAAAACTAGCATTCGTAATGGAGATAGCACATTCGTCACGCTGTAACGGACTGAAAAGCACGAGGCTGAAAAGCGCAAATCGTCACTCAACAAACTTTACTAACATGAAGGGTGGCGCCATTCGAACGGAACTTCCCCTTTATAGTGCCGTTGTACGTCACTGCGCTTTGCTCGAGCGGTTTTTTTAATGAACGTGTGTACACAAGACAGGCTTGAGAGTAAACAAGAAAAATAACGTCGAGAAAAACGTTGTTTTTGAAAATGACATTAAAAACAATCGTGTGTACGCGGCATTAGAATTCATAGGGCCCCGTACAGCCTACCTAACAGAGCCTCTAAATACTGTGAGGGGGTTAGCTCGGCAGCGGGTGTGTGTGACCCCCGGGATGGGCTCCCCACACAAAAACAGGCCCAGCAAACGGAGGTTGTGGTTTTCAAAATCAAAAAGGTGCGGTTTATTTTCTATTTACAGTGACAAAACACAGCAAAGCAAAAGAAACATAAACAAAATAAATCCTGGTCAACTTGACCTCTGACTAAACATACAGGTTTCCTAACTAACAACTGGGATCAGCCTAGTGCTGTCCTAGTCCCTAAGTCCCTGGTTTTAAATGTCCAAGCAAATAGCCACACAGGCTTTGTCTCACCGCACAGGGGTTCACTCTCCCTAGACAGTCCACACAGGTTTGGGTCCAGGCATGAGCTAACATCTAATGAAGCTGGGAGTTCTTATAGAGGCCTAAATGAGCTGACAAGCTTCAGCTGGTCTCATCAACTCCCTGTCTGCACGACGCCCCACACTCTCCCTAGAGGTATGAGTCATCCATGAGCCCACTAGCCCCAGCTGGGCTTATACAACTCTCCACCTAGTTGTATAAGTCGGCGTAAAGCCTGAATCTGGGCGAAATATATCTACCCCCCTGGATGCAACCAGGTGACTTTACCTTCCTGCTGTCACATACCCCCCCCCCCTCTTGTTTTAACCTCGGGGTTGGAACACCAGCAATCAGGCATTCATGTACTCGAGACAAAGCATCCACATTCCCCATTTGAACGCCAGGGCGATGCTTTACTGTGAAGTTGAATTCCTGGAGGGCCAGGAACCACCTATTCACTCTTCTATTTGTTTCCTTGTTTTGAGCCATCCACTTTAACGGAGCGTGATCCGTAACCAAGTCAAAGTGCCTACCTAGCAGGTAGTACCGAAGGGAATCTAGAGCCCACTTCACCGCTAAACACTCCTTTTCAACGGTGGCGTAATTTACCTCATGGGACTTCAACTTCCTGCTGAGGTAAATGACTGGGTGCTCTTCCCCGTTCCAGACCTGGGACAATACTGCTCCTAACCCCACATCTGACGCATCACTTTGTACGACAAAGTCTTTAGAGAAGTCGGGTGAGTACAACACTGGCTGGCTACATAAGGCTTGTTTCAAGAATTGGAATGCTGCCTCAGCCTCGGGGGTCCATTTAATCATGACCGACCCTTTCCCCTTCGTCAGGTTGGTTAGGGGCACAGCCTTAGAAGCAAAGTGGGGAATGAATCGCCGATAATACCCAGCAATTCCCAGAAAGGCTCGTACCTGCTTCTTGCTGTTGGGACGTGGCCAACTCTGGATGGCCTCGACTTTGTTGAGTTGGGGTTTTATTACTCCCCTCCCAATGGTGTACCCAAGATATTTGGCCTCTTCCTGCCCAATGGTACACTTCTTGGGGTTAGCCGTAAACCCCGCTTCCCGAACAGAGTCCAGGACTGCTTGCACTTTTGGCAGATGTGAGGCCCAATCTGTGCTATGGACAATTACGTCATCCAGGTAAGCCGCAGCATACTTCCGATGGGGCCTCAGCATCTGGTCCATTTTCCGCTGGAATGTGGCCGGCGCATTCTGTAACCCGAACGGCATTCTTTTATATTGGAACGCCCCGTCTGGGGTTACAAATGCGGTTTTCTCTTTGGCCGACTTGGCCAGGGGGATTTGCCAATACCCTTTTGTGAGGTCAAGAGTCGTCATGTATCGGGCTGTTCCCAGCCGGTCGATCAACTCATCTATACGTGGCATGGGGTAGGTGTCAAATTTTGTAACTTTGTTCAACTGACGAAAATCGTTACAAAATCGCCAGCTCCCATCCGGTTTAGGCACCAACACAATGGGACTAGACCAATCACTTTGGGACTCCTCTATCACCCCTAAGTTCAGCATTTTCTGTACTTCCTCCCGTATTGCCTCCCGTCGGGCCTCTGGGATCCGATAGGGTTTTAACTTCACCCTTTCACCGGGCGGGGTAATGATGTCATGCTCTACCCCAGATGTTTGTCCCGGCAGCTCAGAGAATACCTCCTTGTTGCGAAGCACAAACTCCTTAACCTCCTGTTGTTGGGGTTGTGACAAGGTGGCTGCTATTCCAACCTCAGGAATCACGCAACCAGTTTGAGCTGGTGACCAAGTGTCTGCGACTAGGGACTCTCTATCCCTCCAGGCTTTCAACAGATTAACGTGATAGATCTGTTCGGGCTTTCGCCTTCCTGGTTGTCTGACCTTGTAATTCACTTTGCTCACTTTTTCCATTATCTCGTAGGGGCCTTGCCATTTGGCAAGGAATTTACTTTCAACCGTAGGGACAAGTACCAGTATCCTATCCCCCGGGGAAAAGGTACGGGTCTTGGCTCCACGGTTGTACACTCTCTGCTGTGCTAACTGCGCTTGGGCCAAATGTTCCTTCACGATGGGCATTACCTGTGCAATTCGGTCTTGCATCAGGGCGACATGCTCAATCACACTCCTGTGGGGAGAACTCTCACTTTCCCAAGTTTCCTTGGCAATATCCAACAGCCCTCTTGGGTGTCTCCCATACAGTAACTCAAAGGGGGAGAATCCCGTAGAGGATTGGGGCACCTCCCTAATAGCAAACATCAGATAAGGAAGTAGACAGTCCCAATCCTTTCCATCTCTATCCACCACTTTCTTCAACATTTGTTTTAGGGTTTTGTTGAATCTTTCAACCAGCCCATCGGTTTGGGGGTGATACACAGATGTACGTAATTGCGTCACTTTGAACAATTTACACAGCTCCTTCATAACCCGGGACATAAAGGGTGTACCTTGGTCCGTAAGCAGTTCTTTACAAATACCCACCCGGCTAAACACAAGAGATAGCTCTTTGGCTATGGTTTTGGCCGAGGTATTTCGGAGAGGGATCGCTTCTGGATAACGGGTGGCATAGTCCATTATAACTAATATGTACTGGTGCCCCCTAGCGGACTTGATTATAGGACCTACCAAATCCATGGCGATCCTCTCAAACGGGACCTCAATGATGGGTAGAGGGACCAGCGGGCTACGGAAATGTGGCATCGGGGCCGACCTCTGACACACAGGGCAGGAGGAACAATAATTTTCTATGTCCTTCATCACCCCCAGCCAATAGAATCTCTGTAATACCCTCTCTCGGGTTTTCTCTGTCCCCAGATGACCTCCAAGAATGTGCCCATGGGCCAACTCCAACACCAACTTCCTGTAAGGTTTGGGCACCACAAGCTGCTCAACGGTTTCTTCTGCCCTTTTTGCCACCCGATACAGTAGGTCCTTCTCTACGCTGAAGTATGGGTAAGTGCAGGTATTATCTGGGTTCACTAACTCGCCATCTATTTTCACTACGTTTTCCCGTGCCTTTATTAGGGCGGGGTCTTTCAACTGTTCTGTGGCAAAGTTTTCCCTGTGAACCTCAAGATCAGAAAACTCCACAGACGGTAGGTTTTCGTCTGAGGAGGTGGGCTCCTCTCCAGTTTCTTGAGTCTCCCCTGCCAATACTGATAAGGGAAATTCCGGAGAGTCCTCACCACTCTCAGGGGAGTTCTGGCTATCACATTCCTGGTACATAGGGGCACCAGTGGGGGGCTCAGGATCATCCCACAGTTCCCAGAACTTCGGAAAATCCCTTCCCACAATGGCGTCATGCGGTAACTGAGATACTAAGCCCACTGGATGAAAGAGGGTACCTTTGGGGGTCTCGAAACACACTGTAGTCACTGGATACTCTCGGGTGTCCCCATGCACACAAATAACAGCTACCTTGCTATTCCCAGAGACCTCTGTTTTAACTAACTCAGCCTTTATCAGGGTCACAAGGCTACCTGAATCCAGCAATACCACAACATTTCTACCATTAACACACATTTTGCATAAATGTTTCTCAGTTCCTCGAATGGCAGTGCATGCGACTGTCGCACACAGCGACTGACGTCTGCCCGTCAGAAAGTCACACTGCATGGGTTCCTCCACAACCGGGCAATTGGCTGCAATATGTCCCGCTTGCCGGCAGCGGTAGCAAACGATCCTTCTTGCCACCTCTTGAGCCGCTGATTTCCCAGGCTGTTCTCGCCAAACTTGGGGTAGAGCTCCCACCCTCTCACTCTCTCCACCCTCACCCCTTGGAATCCTCTTATCCGCCCCTGGGGATGGTCTGGTCTTAGGGTGGAAAGTCCGAGTGTCTCTGGAAGAGGCCGTCAGGTTCTCTGTAGCCAAGTATTTCTCCACACGATCCACAAGACCATCGGCCGTCTCTGGGTCTCCATGGCTTACCCACTTTTGGATGGCAGTAGGAAGAGCTCTCAAAAACCGATCCATTACAACACGTTCCACAATCTTTGGTGCGGACAAAGTCTCTGGCTGTAGCCACTTTCTGCTCAGGTGAATGAGATCATACATTTGAGACCTGGGGGGTTTTCCAAGCTGGAAAGTCCAGTTATGCACACGCTGAGCCCGGACAGCCAGGGTGACACCCAGCCTTGCCAATATTTCAGCTTTTAGCATCACATAGTCTTTTGCTTGGTTAGGCTCTAGGTCATAGTAAGCTTTCTGCGATTCACCAGTTAACAGAGGAGCCACCAGTCCAGCCCACTGCTCCTCAGGCCACTTTTCTCTTTCAGCGGTCCTTTCAAATGTGGTCAAAAATACCTCTGGATCATCCTCTCCAGTCATTTTTGTCAATAAACGACTCACCCCAAAGGACGCGGTATTAGTGGGACGGCTTTCCTCACTGGTCTGCGGACGTTGCTGCATTACTGCTTCCATCTGTTGTTGTAGTCTCTGCTCTTGCTTCTGCAACAGGTCTATGAAGCGGGCCTCAGATTGCTGCTGGGCTTGTTGCTGAGCCTCCAGACTCTGTTGCAAAGTTGCGTTTGTCTGCTGCTGGGCTGCAAGGCTCTGTTGATGAGCTTGCTGCTGGGCTGCAAGGCTCTGTTGATGAGCTTGCTGCTGGGCTGCGAAGTTCTGTTGTTGAGCTGCAAGGCTCTGTTGATGAGCTGCAAGGCTCTTTTGCAAACCTGCATTTGTCTGCTGTTGATTGGCATTTGCTAGAGCCAGCTGTTTCAGTATCTCCTCCATGCTGGCTTAAAAAAAAACTGCCACTGGTTCTCCACCAACTGTGAGGGGGTTAGCTCGGCAGCGGGTGTGTGTGACCCCCGGGATGGGCTCCCCACACAAAAACAGGCCCAGCAAACGGAGGTTGTGGTTTTCAAAATCAAAAAGGTGCGGTTTATTTTCTATTTACAGTGACAAAACACAGCAAAGCAAAAGTAACATAAACAAAATAAATCCTGGTCAACTTGACCTCTGACTAAACATACAGGTTTCCTAACTAACAACTGGGATCAGCCTAGTGCTGTCCTAGTCCCTAAGTCCCTGGTTTTAAATGTCCAAGCAAATAGCCACACAGGCTTTGTCTCACCGCACAGGGGTTCACTCTCCCTAGACAGTCCACACAGGTTTGGGTCCAGGCATGAGCTAACATCTAATGAAGCTGGGAGTTCTTATAGAGGCCTAAATGAGCTGACAAGCTTCAGCTGGTCTCATCAACTCCCTGTCTGCACGACGCCCCACACTCTCCCTAGAGGTATGAGTCATCCATGAGCCCACTAGCCCCAGCTGGGCTTATACAACTCTCCACCTAGTTGTATAAGTCGGCGTAAAGCCTGAATCTGGGCGAAATATATCTACCCCCCTGGATGCAACCAGGTGACTTTACCTTCCTGCTGTCACAATACTAATAACCTTGATTTAAAGTAGTAGAAAAAGATTTGCATTTTTTAGTTTAGCACATTGAGCACAATAATATAAACATTCCCCAGTAAACTATTTGTTCCTACCCCGGCACTTGCAGTTTACAATTTTCTTGCTGCTGGCTCCTGCCCTCTCAGGGCTGCTTCCCTTAACTTTCAGTGTTTACAGGAAAGAGTGGACAGTTCCAGTCTTTTAGCTTATAGAAGAGAGTGCGGAAGAGAAGAAAGGAGCAGGAGAGTGCTTTGCCATCCCAGGTTGTGTATTTATATTGATCCACACAGTGGATCAGTGTAAGGAGATGCAACTCTATTCCATATATGTGCGCATAGGCTTGGCTGGAGGTGCTTGGGCACACCCTAATCACCCCGTGCAGTTCCCGAATCCCTACGCTTTCTGGGGCCCCCTGTCTCCCCCCCCTGTAGTGCTGCCAGCTTCCCTCCTCTCCTCTCCCACCAGCTGCTGCAGGGAATGTTTCAGGATGGAGAGCAGGGGAAGGAGCTAGTAAATATTTACCGGCCCCTTCCTTTTCTGAATGAACACAGTGAGTGATCTGTACCAATCGCTCCTGTGTTCATTCTTAACTGAAGCATAGTAAACTATGTTTGCTATGCTTCAATTTGTGAATGAACAGGAAGCCGCTCAGCACAGAGCATTTCCCATTCACTCACTCTCCAGTGCAGGTGAGGCTGCAGAGAAAGGGACTGGGGAATCTCTGTCCTCAATAGTGAAACATCAGGGGTCTGTTTAGACCTTTGACATTTCACCCCCAATGGGGCTTCTAAAAAATTTTTTTTAAAGAAATAATAATATTGTAAAAAATTATTTACAAAATAAAGGGATTTTTATAACAGCTTACCTGTAAAATCCTTTTCTTGGAGTACATCACGGGACACAGAGCGGCTTAGTCATTACTAATGGGTTATATAGTTTACCTTCAGGTGCTGGCACTGGCAACTTCCAAACCGGAAGTACCCTCCCCTATATAAGCCCCTCCCATCCGGGAGCACCTCAGTTTTGTAGCAAAGCA